>CAMPDV010002525.1:0-68509 GCA_946699065.1 Loxodes magnus | reverse complement strand
GTAATAAGTATTTAGAAAAGTGAAGAAGTAAAGTAAGAAAAAGAATATCTAATGATAAGTTTTCGTAGCAAGCACTAAAATATAAGTTAGAATATCCAAAATGTTAGTAATAATGTCACAATTACGAATCTGTATTCGGTTTGTCAAGATATGCTTGTAGATGAAAGTTAGCCTATAGAAAAGTGAAGAAGTAAAGTAAGAAAAGAAGATAGAGTATCAGTTTTAAGGAGTATGCTTGAGAAGTAATAAGTATTTAGAAAAGTGAAGAAGTAAAGTAAGAAAAGAATATCTAATGATAAGTTTTCGTAGCAAGCACTAAAATATAAGTTAGAATATCCAAAATGTTAGTAATAATGTCACAATTACGAATCTGTATTCGGTTTGTCAAGATATGCTTGTAGATGAAAGTTAGCCTATAGAAAAGTGAAGAAGTAAAGTAAGAAAAGAAGATAGAGTATCAGTTTTAAGGAGTATGCTTTGAGAAGTAATAAGTATTTAGAAAAGTGAAGAAGTAAAGTAAGAAAAGAATATCTAATGATAAGTTTTCGTACCAAGCACTAAAATATAAGTTAGAATATCCAAAATGTTAGTAATAATGTCACAATTACGAATCTGTATTCGGTTTGTCAAGATATGCTTGTAGATGAAAGTTAGCCTATAGAAAAGTGAAGAAGTAAAGTAAGAAAAGAAGATAGAATTTCAGTTTTAAGGAGCTTGATTTAGAAGTAATAAGTATTTAGAAAAGTGAAGAAGTAAAGTAAGAAAAGAATATCTAATGATAAGTTTTCGTACCAAGCACTAAAATATAAGTTAGAATATCCAAAATGTTAGTAATAATGTCACAATTACGAATCTGTATTCGGTTTGTCAAGATATGCTTGTAGATGAAAGTTAGCCTATAGAAAAGTGAAGAAGTAAAGTAAGAAAAGAAGATAGAATTTCAGTTTTAAGGAGCTTGATTTAGAAGTAATAAGTATTTAGAAAAGTGAAGAAGTAAAGTAAGAAAAGAATATCTAATGATAAGTTTTCGTACCAAGCACTAAAATATAAGTTAGAATATCCAAAATGTTAGTAATAATGTCACAATTACGAATCTGTATTCGGTTTGTCAAGATATGCTTGTAGATGAAAGTTAGCCTATAGAAAAGTGAAGAAGTAAAGTAAGAAAAGAAGATAGAATTTCAGTTTTAAGGAGCTTGATTTAGAAGTAATAAGTATTTAGAAAAGTGAAGAAGTAAAGTAAGAAAAGAATATCTAATGATAAGTTTTCGTACCAAGCACTAAAATATAAGTTAGAATATCCAAAATGTTAGTAATAATGTCACAATTACGAATCTGTATTCGGTTTGTCAAGATATGCTTGTAGATGAAAGTTAGCCTATAGAAAAGTGAAGAAGTAAAGTAAGAAAAGAAGATAGAATTTCAGTTTTAAGGAGCTTGATTTAGAAGTAATAAGTATTTAGAAAAGTGAAGAAGTAAAGTAAGAAAAGAATATCTAATGATAAGTTTTCGTACCAAGCACTAAAATATAAGTTAGAATATCCAAAATGTTAGTAATAATGTCACAATTACGAATCTGTATTCGGTTTGTCAAGATATGCTTGTAGATGAAAGTTAGCCTATAGAAAAGTGAAGAAGTAAAGTAAGAAAAGAAGATAGAATTTCAGTTTTAAGGAGCTTGATTTAGAAGTAATAAGTATTTAGAAAAGTGAAGAAGTAAAGTAAGAAAAAGAATATCTAATGATAAGTTTTCGTACCAAGCACTAAAATATAAGTTAGAATATCCAAAATGTTAGTAATAATGTCACAATTACGAATCTGTATTCGGTTTGTCAAGATATGCTTGTAGATGAAAGTTAGCCTATAGAAAAGTGAAGAAGTAAAGTAAGAAAAGAAGATAGAATTTCAGTTTTAAGGAGCTTGATTTAGAAGTAATAAGTATTTAGAAAAGTGAAGAAGTAAAGTAAGAAAAGAATATCTAATGATAAGTTTTCGTACCAAGCACTAAAATATAAGTTAGAATATCCAAAATGTTAGTAATAATGTCACAATTACGAATCTGTATTCGGTTTGTCAAGATATGCTTGTAGATGAAAGTTAGCCTATAGAAAAGTGAAGAAGTAAAGTAAGAAAAGAAGATAGAGTATCAGTTTTAAGGAGTATGCTTTGAGAAGTAATAAGTATTTAGAAAAGTGAAGAAGTAAGAAAAGAATATCTAATGATAAGTTTTCGTACCAAGCACTAAAATATAAGTTAGAATATCCAAAATGTTAGTAATAATGTCACAATTACGAATCTGTATTCGGTTTGTCAAGATATGCTTGTAGATGAAAGTTAGCCTATAGAAAAGTGAAGAAGTAAAGTAAGAAAAGAAGATAGAATTTCAGTTTTAAGGAGCTTGATTTAGAAGTAATAAGTATTTAGAAAAGTGAAGAAGTAAAGTAAGAAAAGAATATCTAATGATAAGTTTTCGTACCAAGCACTAAAATATAAGTTAGAATATCCAAAATGTTAGTAATAATGTCACAATTACGAATCTGTATTCGGTTTGTCAAGATATGCTTGTAGATGAAAGTTAGCCTATAGAAAAGTGAAGAAGTAAAGTAAGAAAAGAAGATAGAATTTCAGTTTTAAGGAGCTTGATTTAGAAGTAATAAGTATTTAGAAAAGTGAAGAAGTAAAGTAAGAAAAGAATATCTAATGATAAGTTTTCGTAGCAAGCACTAAAATATAAGTTAGAATATCCAAAATGTTAGTAATAATGTCACAATTACGAATCTGTATTCGGTTTGTCAAGATATGCTTGTAGATGAAAGTTAGCCTATAGAAAAGTGAAGAAGTAAAGTAAGAAAAGAAGATAGAATTTCAGTTTTAAGGAGCTTGATTTAGAAGTAATAAGTATTTAGAAAAGTGAAGAAGTAAAGTAAGAAAAGAATATCTAATGATAAGTTTTCGTACCAAGCACTAAAATATAAGTTAGAATATCCAAAATGTTAGTAATAATGTCACAATTACGAATCTGTATTCGGTTTGTCAAGATATGCTTGTAGATGAAAGTTAGCCTATAGAAAAGTGAAGAAGTAAAGTAAGAAAAGAAGATAGAGTATCAGTTTTAAGGAGTATGCTTTGAGAAGTAATAAGTATTTAGAAAAGTGAAGAAGTAAAGTAAGAAAAGAATATCTAATGATAAGTTTTCGTAGCAAGCACTAAAATATAAGTTAGAATATCCAAAATGTTAGTAATAATGTCACAATTACGAATCTGTATTCGGTTTGTCAAGATATGCTTGTAGATGAAAGTTAGCCTATAGAAAAGTGAAGAAGTAAAGTAAGAAAAGAAGATAGAGTATCAGTTTTAAGGAGTATGCTTTGAGAAGTAATAAGTATTTAGAAAAGTGAAGAAGTAAAGTAAGAAAAGAATATCTAATGATAAGTTTTCGTACCAAGCACTAAAATATAAGTTAGAATATCCAAAATGTTAGTAATAATGTCACAATTACGAATCTGTATTCGGTTTGTCAAGATATGCTTGTAGATGAAAGTTAGCCTATAGAAAAGTGAAGAAGTAAAGTAAGAAAAGAAGATAGAATTTCAGTTTTAAGGAGCTTGATTTAGAAGTAATAAGTATTTAGAAAAGTGAAGAAGTAAAGTAAGAAAAGAATATCTAATGATAAGTTTTCGTACCAAGCACTAAAATATAAGTTAGAATATCCAAAATGTTAGTAATAATGTCACAATTACGAATCTGTATTCGGTTTGTCAAGATATGCTTGTAGATGAAAGTTAGCCTATAGAAAAGTGAAGAAGTAAAGTAAGAAAAGAAGATAGAATTTCAGTTTTAAGGAGCTTGATTTAGAAGTAATAAGTATTTAGAAAAGTGAAGAAGTAAAGTAAGAAAAGAATATCTAATGATAAGTTTTCGTACCAAGCACTAAAATATAAGTTAGAATATCCAAAATGTTAGTAATAATGTCACAATTACGAATCTGTATTCGGTTTGTCAAGATATGCTTGTAGATGAAAGTTAGCCTATAGAAAAGTGAAGAAGTAAAGTAAGAAAAGAAGATAGAATTTCAGTTTTAAGGAGCTTGATTTAGAAGTAATAAGTATTTAGAAAAGTGAAGAAGTAAAGTAAGAAAAGAATATCTAATGATAAGTTTTCGTACCAAGCACTAAAATATAAGTTAGAATATCCAAAATGTTAGTAATAATGTCACAATTACGAATCTGTATTCGGTTTGTCAAGATATGCTTGTAGATGAAAGTTAGCCTATAGAAAAGTGAAGAAGTAAAGTAAGAAAAGAAGATAGAATTTCAGTTTTAAGGAGCTTGATTTAGAAGTAATAAGTATTTAGAAAAGTGAAGAAGTAAAGTAAGAAAAGAATATCTAATGATAAGTTTTCGTACCAAGCACTAAAATATAAGTTAGAATATCCAAAATGTTAGTAATAATGTCACAATTACGAATCTGTATTCGGTTTGTCAAGATATGCTTGTAGATGAAAGTTAGCCTATAGAAAAGTGAAGAAGTAAAGTAAGAAAAGAAGATAGAATTTCAGTTTTAAGGAGCTTGATTTAGAAGTAATAAGTATTTAGAAAAGTGAAGAAGTAAAGTAAGAAAAGAATATCTAATGATAAGTTTTCGTACCAAGCACTAAAATATAAGTTAGAATATCCAAAATGTTAGTAATAATGTCACAATTACGAATCTGTATTCGGTTTGTCAAGATATGCTTGTAGATGAAAGTTAGCCTATAGAAAAGTGAAGAAGTAAAGTAAGAAAAGAAGATAGAATTTCAGTTTTAAGGAGCTTGATTTAGAAGTAATAAGTATTTAGAAAAGTGAAGAAGTAAAGTAAGAAAAGAATATCTAATGATAAGTTTTCGTACCAAGCACTAAAATATAAGTTAGAATATCCAAAATGTTAGTAATAATGTCACAATTACGAATCTGTATTCGGTTTGTCAAGATATGCTTGTAGATGAAAGTTAGCCTATAGAAAAGTGAAGAAGTAAAGTAAGAAAAGAAGATAGAGTATCAGTTTTAAGGAGTATGCTTTGAGAAGTAATAAGTATTTAGAAAAGTGAAGAAGTAAAGTAAGAAAAGAATATCTAATGATAAGTTTTCGTACCAAGCACTAAAATATAAGTTAGAATATCCAAAATGTTAGTAATAATGTCACAATTACGAATCTGTATTCGGTTTGTCAAGATATGCTTGTAGATGAAAGTTAGCCTATAGAAAAGTGAAGAAGTAAAGTAAGAAAAGAAGATAGAATTTCAGTTTTAAGGAGCTTGATTTAGAAGTAATAAGTATTTAGAAAAGTGAAGAAGTAAAGTAAGAAAAGAATATCTAATGATAAGTTTTCGTACCAAGCACTAAAATATAAGTTAGAATATCCAAAATGTTAGTAATAATGTCACAATTACGAATCTGTATTCGGTTTGTCAAGATATGCTTGTAGATGAAAGTTAGCCTATAGAAAAGTGAAGAAGTAAAGTAAGAAAAGAAGATAGAATTTCAGTTTTAAGGAGCTTGATTTAGAAGTAATAAGTATTTAGAAAAGTGAAGAAGTAAAGTAAGAAAAGAATATCTAATGATAAGTTTTCGTACCAAGCACTAAAATATAAGTTAGAATATCCAAAATGTTAGTAATAATGTCACAATTACGAATCTGTATTCGGTTTGTCAAGATATGCTTGTAGATGAAAGTTAGCCTATAGAAAAGTGAAGAAGTAAAGTAAGAAAAGAAGATAGAATTTCAGTTTTAAGGAGCTTGATTTAGAAGTAATAAGTATTTAGAAAAGTGAAGAAGTAAAGTAAGAAAAGAATATCTAATGATAAGTTTTCGTACCAAGCACTAAAATATAAGTTAGAATATCCAAAATGTTAGTAATAATGTCACAATTACGAATCTGTATTCGGTTTGTCAAGATATGCTTGTAGATGAAAGTTAGCCTATAGAAAAGTGAAGAAGTAAAGTAAGAAAAGAAGATAGAATTTCAGTTTTAAGGAGCTTGATTTAGAAGTAATAAGTATTTAGAAAAGTGAAGAAGTAAAGTAAGAAAAGAATATCTAATGATAAGTTTTCGTACCAAGCACTAAAATATAAGTTAGAATATCCAAAATGTTAGTAATAATGTCACAATTACGAATCTGTATTCGGTTTGTCAAGATATGCTTGTAGATGAAAGTTAGCCTATAGAAAAGTGAAGAAGTAAAGTAAGAAAAGAAGATAGAATTTCAGTTTTAAGGAGCTTGATTTAGAAGTAATAAGTATTTAGAAAAGTGAAGAAGTAAAGTAAGAAAAGAATATCTAATGATAAGTTTTCGTACCAAGCACTAAAATATAAGTTAGAATATCCAAAATGTTAGTAATAATGTCACAATTACGAATCTGTATTCGGTTTGTCAAGATATGCTTGTAGATGAAAGTTAGCCTATAGAAAAGTGAAGAAGTAAAGTAAGAAAAGAAGATAGAATTTCAGTTTTAAGGAGCTTGATTTAGAAGTAATAAGTATTTAGAAAAGTGAAGAAGTAAAGTAAGAAAAGAATATCTAATGATAAGTTTTCGTACCAAGCACTAAAATATAAGTTAGAATATCCAAAATGTTAGTAATAATGTCACAATTACGAATCTGTATTCGGTTTGTCAAGATATGCTTGTAGATGAAAGTTAGCCTATAGAAAAGTGAAGAAGTAAAGTAAGAAAAGAAGATAGAATTTCAGTTTTAAGGAGCTTGATTTAGAAGTAATAAGTATTTAGAAAAGTGAAGAAGTAAAGTAAGAAAAGAATATCTAATGATAAGTTTTCGTACCAAGCACTAAAATATAAGTTAGAATATCCAAAATGTTAGTAATAATGTCACAATTACGAATCTGTATTCGGTTTGTCAAGATATGCTTGTAGATGAAAGTTAGCCTATAGAAAAGTGAAGAAGTAAAGTAAGAAAAGAAGATAGAATTTCAGTTTTAAGGAGCTTGATTTAGAAGTAATAAGTATTTAGAAAAGTGAAGAAGTAAAGTAAGAAAAGAATATCTAATGATAAGTTTTCGTACCAAGCACTAAAATATAAGTTAGAATATCCAAAATGTTAGTAATAATGTCACAATTACGAATCTGTATTCGGTTTGTCAAGATATGCTTGTAGATGAAAGTTAGCCTATAGAAAAGTGAAGAAGTAAAGTAAGAAAAGAAGATAGAATTTCAGTTTTAAGGAGCTTGATTTAGAAGTAATAAGTATTTAGAAAAGTGAAGAAGTAAAGTAAGAAAAGAATATCTAATGATAAGTTTTCGTACCAAGCACTAAAATATAAGTTAGAATATCCAAAATGTTAGTAATAATGTCACAATTACGAATCTGTATTCGGTTTGTCAAGATATGCTTGTAGATGAAAGTTAGCCTATAGAAAAGTGAAGAAGTAAAGTAAGAAAAGAAGATAGAATTTCAGTTTTAAGGAGCTTGATTTAGAAGTAATAAGTATTTAGAAAAGTGAAGAAGTAAAGTAAGAAAGAATATCTAATGATAAGTTTTCGTAGCAAGCACTAAAATATAAGTTAGAATATCCAAAATGTTAGTAATAATGTCACAATTACGAATCTGTATTCGGTTTGTCAAGATATGCTTGTAGATGAAAGTTAGCCTATAGAAAAGTGAAGAAGTAAAGTAAGAAAAGAAGATAGAGTATCAGTTTTAAGGAGTATGCTTTGAGAAGTAATAAGTATTTAGAAAAGTGAAGAAGTAAAGTAAGAAAAGAATATCTAATGATAAGTTTTCGTACCAAGCACTAAAATATAAGTTAGAATATCCAAAATGTTAGTAATAATGTCACAATTACGAATCTGTATTCGGTTTGTCAAGATATGCTTGTAGATGAAAGTTAGCCTATAGAAAAGTGAAGAAGTAAAGTAAGAAAAGAAGATAGAATTTCAGTTTTAAGGAGCTTGATTTAGAAGTAATAAGTATTTAGAAAAGTGAAGAAGTAAAGTAAGAAAAGAATATCTAATGATAAGTTTTCGTAGCAAGCACTAAAATATAAGTTAGAATATCCAAAATGTTAGTAATAATGTCACAATTACGAATCTGTATTCGGTTTGTCAAGATATGCTTGTAGATGAAAGTTAGCCTATAGAAAAGTGAAGAAGTAAAGTAAGAAAAGAAGATAGAATTTCAGTTTTAAGGAGCTTGATTTAGAAGTAATAAGTATTTAGAAAAGTGAAGAAGTAAAGTAAGAAAAGAATATCTAATGATAAGTTTTCGTAGCAAGCACTAAAATATAAGTTAGAATATCCAAAATGTTAGTAATAATGTCACAATTACGAATCTGTATTCGGTTTGTCAAGATATGCTTGTAGATGAAAGTTAGCCTATAGAAAAGTGAAGAAGTAAAGTAAGAAAAGAAGATAGAGTATCAGTTTTAAGGAGTATGCTTTGAGAAGTAATAAGTATTTAGAAAAGTGAAGAAGTAAAGTAAGAAAAGAATATCTAATGATAAGTTTTCGTACCAAGCACTAAAATATAAGTTAGAATATCCAAAATGTTAGTAATAATGTCACAATTACGAATCTGTATTCGGTTTGTCAAGATATGCTTGTAGATGAAAGTTAGCCTATAGAAAAGTGAAGAAGTAAAGTAAGAAAAGAAGATAGAATTTCAGTTTTAAGGAGCTTGATTTAGAAGTAATAAGTATTTAGAAAAGTGAAGAAGTAAAGTAAGAAAAGAATATCTAATGATAAGTTTTCGTAGCAAGCACTAAAATATAAGTTAGAATATCCAAAATGTTAGTAATAATGTCACAATTACGAATCTGTATTCGGTTTGTCAAGATATGCTTGTAGATGAAAGTTAGCCTATAGAAAAGTGAAGAAGTAAAGTAAGAAAAGAAGATAGAGTATCAGTTTTAAGGAGTATGCTTTGAGAAGTAATAAGTATTTAGAAAAGTGAAGAAGTAAAGTAAGAAAAGAATATCTAATGATAAGTTTTCGTACCAAGCACTAAAATATAAGTTAGAATATCCAAAATGTTAGTAATAATGTCACAATTACGAATCTGTATTCGGTTTGTCAAGATATGCTTGTAGATGAAAGTTAGCCTATAGAAAAGTGAAGAAGTAAAGTAAGAAAAGAAGATAGAATTTCAGTTTTAAGGAGCTTGATTTAGAAGTAATAAGTATTTAGAAAAGTGAAGAAGTAAAGTAAGAAAAGAATATCTAATGATAAGTTTTCGTAGCAAGCACTAAAATATAAGTTAGAATATCCAAAATGTTAGTAATAATGTCACAATTACGAATCTGTATTCGGTTTGTCAAGATATGCTTGTAGATGAAAGTTAGCCTATAGAAAAGTGAAGAAGTAAAGTAAGAAAAGAAGATAGAATTTCAGTTTTAAGGAGCTTGATTTAGAAGTAATAAGTATTTAGAAAAGTGAAGAAGTAAAGTAAGAAAAGAATATCTAATGATAAGTTTTCGTAGCAAGCACTAAAATATAAGTTAGAATATCCAAAATGTTAGTAATAATGTCACAATTACGAATCTGTATTCGGTTTGTCAAGATATGCTTGTAGATGAAAGTTAGCCTATAGAAAAGTGAAGAAGTAAAGTAAGAAAAGAAGATAGAATTTCAGTTTTAAGGAGCTTGATTTAGAAGTAATAAGTATTTAGAAAAGTGAAGAAGTAAAGTAAGAAAAGAATATCTAATGATAAGTTTTCGTAGCAAGCACTAAAATATAAGTTAGAATATCCAAAATGTTAGTAATAATGTCACAATTACGAATCTGTATTCGGTTTGTCAAGATATGCTTGTAGATGAAAGTTAGCCTATAGAAAAGTGAAGAAGTAAAGTAAGAAAAGAAGATAGAGTATCAGTTTTAAGGAGTATGCTTTGAGAAGTAATAAGTATTTAGAAAAGTGAAGAAGTAAAGTAAGAAAAGAATATCTAATGATAAGTTTTCGTACCAAGCACTAAAATATAAGTTAGAATATCCAAAATGTTAGTAATAATGTCACAATTACGAATCTGTATTCGGTTTGTCAAGATATGCTTGTAGATGAAAGTTAGCCTATAGAAAAGTGAAGAAGTAAAGTAAGAAAAGAAGATAGAATTTCAGTTTTAAGGAGCTTGATTTAGAAGTAATAAGTATTTAGAAAAGTGAAGAAGTAAAGTAAGAAAAGAATATCTAATGATAAGTTTTCGTAGCAAGCACTAAAATATAAGTTAGAATATCCAAAATGTTAGTAATAATGTCACAATTACGAATCTGTATTCGGTTTGTCAAGATATGCTTGTAGATGAAAGTTAGCCTATAGAAAAGTGAAGAAGTAAAGTAAGAAAAGAAGATAGAGTATCAGTTTTAAGGAGTATGCTTTGAGAAGTAATAAGTATTTAGAAAAGTGAAGAAGTAAAGTAAGAAAAGAATATCTAATGATAAGTTTTCGTACCAAGCACTAAAATATAAGTTAGAATATCCAAAATGTTAGTAATAATGTCACAATTACGAATCTGTATTCGGTTTGTCAAGATATGCTTGTAGATGAAAGTTAGCCTATAGAAAAGTGAAGAAGTAAAGTAAGAAAAGAAGATAGAATTTCAGTTTTAAGGAGCTTGATTTAGAAGTAATAAGTATTTAGAAAAGTGAAGAAGTAAAGTAAGAAAAGAATATCTAATGATAAGTTTTCGTAGCAAGCACTAAAATATAAGTTAGAATATCCAAAATGTTAGTAATAATGTCACAATTACGAATCTGTATTCGGTTTGTCAAGATATGCTTGTAGATGAAAGTTAGCCTATAGAAAAGTGAAGAAGTAAAGTAAGAAAAGAAGATAGAATTTCAGTTTTAAGGAGCTTGATTTAGAAGTAATAAGTATTTAGAAAAGTGAAGAAGTAAAGTAAGAAAAGAATATCTAATGATAAGTTTTCGTAGCAAGCACTAAAATATAAGTTAGAATATCCAAAATGTTAGTAATAATGTCACAATTACGAATCTGTATTCGGTTTGTCAAGATATGCTTGTAGATGAAAGTTAGCCTATAGAAAAGTGAAGAAGTAAAGTAAGAAAAGAAGATAGAGTATCAGTTTTAAGGAGTATGCTTTGAGAAGTAATAAGTATTTAGAAAAGTGAAGAAGTAAAGTAAGAAAAGAATATCTAATGATAAGTTTTCGTACCAAGCACTAAAATATAAGTTAGAATATCCAAAATGTTAGTAATAATGTCACAATTACGAATCTGTATTCGGTTTGTCAAGATATGCTTGTAGATGAAAGTTAGCCTATAGAAAAGTGAAGAAGTAAAGTAAGAAAAGAAGATAGAATTTCAGTTTTAAGGAGCTTGATTTAGAAGTAATAAGTATTTAGAAAAGTGAAGAAGTAAAGTAAGAAAAGAATATCTAATGATAAGTTTTCGTAGCAAGCACTAAAATATAAGTTAGAATATCCAAAATGTTAGTAATAATGTCACAATTACGAATCTGTATTCGGTTTGTCAAGATATGCTTGTAGATGAAAGTTAGCCTATAGAAAAGTGAAGAAGTAAAGTAAGAAAGAAGATAGAGTATCAGTTTTAAGGAGTATGCTTTGAGAAGTAATAAGTATTTAGAAAAGTGAAGAAGTAAAGTAAGAAAAGAATATCTAATGATAAGTTTTCGTACCAAGCACTAAAATATAAGTTAGAATATATTTTAGTGCTTGGTACGAAAACTTATCATTAGATATTCTTTTCTTACTTTACTTCTTCACTTTTCTAAATACTTATTACTTCTCAAAGCATACTCCTTAAAACTGATATTCTATCTTCTTTTCTTACTTTACTTCTTCACTTTTCTATAGGCTAACTTTCATCTACAAGCATATCTTGACAAACCGAATACAGATTCGTAATTGTGACATTATTACTAACATTTTGGATATTCTAACTTATATTTTAGTGCTTGCTACGAAAACTTATCATTAGATATTCTTTTCTTACTTTACTTCTTCACTTTTCTAAATACTTATTACTTCTAAAGCATAGCTCCTTAAAACTGAAATTCTATCTTCTTTTCTTACTTTACTTCTTCACTTTTCTATAGGCTAACTTTCATCTACAAGCATATCTTGACAAACCGAATACAGATTCGTAATTGTGACATTATTACTAACATTTTGGATATTCTAACTTATATTTTAGTGCTTGGTACGAAAACTTATCATTAGATATTCTTTTCTTACTTTACTTCTTCACTTTTCTAAATACTTATTACTTCTCAAAGCATACTCCTTAAAACTGAAATTCTATCTTCTTTTCTTACTTTACTTCTTCACTTTTCTATAGGCTAACTTTCATCTACAAGCATATCTTGACAAACCGAATACAGATTCGTAATTGTGACATTATTACTAACATTTTGGATATTCTAACTTATATTTTAGTGCTTGCTACGAAAACTTATCATTAGATATTCTTTTCTTACTTTACTTCTTCACTTTTCTAAATACTTATTACTTCTAAAGCATAGCTCCTTAAAACTGAAATTCTATCTTCTTTTCTTACTTTACTTCTTCACTTTTCAATAGGCTAACTTTCATCTACAAGCATATCTTGACAAACCGAATACAGATTCGTAATTGTGACATTATTACTAACATTTTGGATATTCTAACTTATATTTTAGTGCTTGCTACGAAAACTTATCATTAGATATTCTTTTCTTACTTTACTTCTTCACTTTTCTAAATACTTATTACTTCTAAAGCAACTCCTTAAAACTGAAATTCTATCTTCTTTTCTTACTTTACTTCTTCACTTTTCTATAGGCTAACTTTCATCTACAAGCATATCTTGACAAACCGAATACAGATTCGTAATTGTGACATTATTACTAACATTTTGGATATTCTAACTTATATTTTAGTGCTTGGTACGAAAACTTATCATTAGATATTCTTTTCTTACTTTACTTCTTCACTTTTCTAAATACTTATTACTTCTCAAAGCATACTCTTTAAAACTGATATTCTATCTTCTTTTCTTACTTTACTTCTTCACTTTTCTATAGGCTAACTTTCATCTACAAGCATATCTTGACAAACCGAATACAGATTCGTAATTGTGACATTATTACTAACATTTTGGATATTCTAACTTATATTTTAGTGCTTGCTACGAAAACTTATCATTAGATATTCTTTTCTTACTTTACTTCTTCACTTTTCTTAATACTTATTACTTCTAAAGCATACTCCTTAAAACTGAAATTCTATCTTCTTTTCTTACTTTACTTCTTCACTTTTCAATAGGCTAACTTTCATCTACAAGCATATCTTGACAAACCGAATACAGATTCGTAATTGTGACATTATTACTAACATTTTGGATATTCTAACTTATATTTTAGTGCTTGGTACGAAAACTTATCATTAGATATTCTTTTCTTACTTTACTTCTTCACTTTTCTAAATACTTATTACTTCTCAAAGCATACTCCTTAAAACTGATACTCTATCTTCTTTTCTTACTTTACTTCTTCACTTTTCTATAGGCTAACTTTCATCTACAAGCATATCTTGACAAACCGAATACAGATTCGTAATTGTGACATTATTACTAACATTTTGGATATTCTAACTTATATTTTAGTGCTTGCTACGAAAACTTATCATTAGATATTCTTTTCTTACTTTACTTCTTCACTTTTCTAAATACTTATTACTTCTCAAAGCATACTCCTTAAAACTGAAATTCTATCTTCTTTTCTTACTTTACTTCTTCACTTTTCTATAGGCTAACTTTCATCTACAAGCATATCTTGACAAACCGAATACAGATTCGTAATTGTGACATTATTACTAACATTTTGGATATTCTAACTTATATTTTAGTGCTTGCTACGAAAACTTATCATTAGATATTCTTTTCTTACTTTACTTCTTCACTTTTCTTAATACTTATTACTTCTCAAAGCATACTCCTTAAAACTGAAATTCTATCTTCTTTTTCTTACTTTACTTCTTCACTTTTCTATAGGCTAACTTTCATCTACAAGCATATCTGACAAACCGAATACAGATTCGTAATTGTGACATTATTACTAACATTTTGGATATTCTAACTTATATTTTAGTGCTTGCTACGAAAACTTATCATTAGATATTCTTTTCTTACTTTACTTCTTCACTTTTCTAAATACTTATTACTTCTAAAGCATACTCCTTAAAACTGAAATTCTATCTTCTTTTCTTACTTTACTTCTTCACTTTTCTATAGGCTAACTTTCATCTACAAGCATATCTTGACAAACCGAATACAGATTCGTAATTGTGACATTATTACTAACATTTTGGATATTCTAACTTATATTTTAGTGCTTGCTACGAAAACTTATCATTAGATATTCTTTTCTTACTTTACTTCTTCACTTTTCTAAATACTTATTACTTCTCAAAGCATACTCCTTAAAACTGAAATTCTATCTTCTTTTCTTACTTTACTTCTTCACTTTTCAATAGGCTAACTTTCATCTACAAGCATATCTTGACAAACCGAATACAGATTCGTAATTGTGACATTATTACTAACATTTTGGATATTCTAACTTATATTTTAGTGCTTGCTACGAAAACTTATCATTAGATATTCTTTTCTTACTTTACTTCTTCACTTTTCTAAATACTTATTACTTCTCAAAGCAAGCTCCTTAAAACTGAAATTCTATCTTCTTTTCTTACTTTACTTCTTCACTTTTCTATAGGCTAACTTTCATCTACAAGCATATCTTGACAAACCGAATACAGATTCGTAATTGTGACATTATTACTAACATTTTGGATATTCTAACTTATATTTTAGTGCTTGCTACGAAAACTTATCATTAGATATTCTTTTCTTACTTTACTTCTTCACTTTTCTAAATACTTATTACTTCTCAAAGCATACTCCTTAAAACTGAAATTCTATCTTCTTTTCTTACTTTACTTCTTCACTTTTCAATAGGCTAACTTTCATCTACAAGCATATCTTGACAAACCGATTACAGATTCGTAATTGTGACATTATTACTAACATTTTGGATATTCTAACTTATATTTTAGTGCTTGCTACGAAAACTTATCATTAGATATTCTTTTCTTACTTTACTTCTTCACTTTTCTAATACTTATTACTTCTAAAGCATAGCTCCTTAAAACTGAAATTCTATCTTCTTTCTTACTTACTTCTTCACTTTTCAATAGGCTAACTTTCATCTACAAGCATATCTTGACAAACCGAATACAGATTCGTAATTGTGACATTATTACTAACATTTTGGATATTCTAACTTATATTTTAGTGCTTGCTACGAAAACTTATCATTAGATATTCTTTTCTTACTTTACTTCTTCACTTTTCTAAATACTTATTACTTCTAAATCATAGCTCCTTAAAACTGAAATTCTATCTTCTTTTCTTACTTTACTTCTTCACTTTTCTATAGGCTAACTTTCATCTACAAGCATATCTTGACAAACCGAATACAGATTCGTAATTGTGACATTATTACTAACATTTTGGATATTCTAACTTATATTTTAGTGCTTGGTACGAAAACTTATCATTAGATATTCTTTTCTTACTTTACTTCTTCACTTTTCTAAATACTTATTACTTCTCAAAGCATACTCCTTAAAACTGATACTCTATCTTCTTTTCTTACTTTACTTCTTCACTTTTCTATAGGCTAACTTTCATCTACAAGCATATCTTGACAAACCGAATACAGATTCGTAATTGTGACATTATTACTAACATTTTGGATATTCTAACTTATATTTTAGTGCTTGCTACGAAAACTTATCATTAGATATTCTTTTCTTACTTTACTTCTTCACTTTTCTTAATACTTATTACTTCTAAAGCATACTCCTTAAAACTGAAATTCTATCTTCTTTTCTTACTTTACTTCTTCACTTTTCTATAGGCTAACTTTCATCTACAAGCATATCTTGACAAACCGAATACAGATTCGTAATTGTGACATTATTACTAACATTTTGGATATTCTAACTTATATTTTAGTGCTTGGTACGAAAACTTATCATTAGATATTCTTTTCTTACTTTACTTCTTCACTTTTCTAAATACTTATTACTTCTAAAGCATAGCTCCTTAAAACTGAAATTCTATCTTCTTTTCTTACTTTACTTCTTCACTTTTCAATAGGCTAACTTTCATCTACAAGCATATCTTGACAAACCGAATACAGATTCGTAATTGTGACATTATTACTAACATTTTGGATATTCTAACTTATATTTTAGTGCTTGGTACGAAAACTTATCATTAGATATTCTTTTCTTACTTTACTTCTTCACTTTTCTAAATACTTATTACTTCTAAATCAAGCTCCTTAAAACTGAAATTCTATCTTCTTTCTTACTTTACTTCTTCACTTTTCTATAGGCTAACTTTCATCTACAAGCATATCTTGACAAACCGAATACAGATTCGTAATTGTGACATTATTACTAACATTTTGGATATTCTAACTTATATTTTAGTGCTTGGTACGAAAACTTATCATTAGATATTCTTTTCTTACTTTACTTCTTCACTTTTCTAAATACTTATTACTTCTAAATCAACTCCTTAAAACTGAAATTCTATCTTCTTTTCTTACTTTACTTCTTCACTTTTCTATAGGCTAACTTTCATCTACAAGCATATCTTGACAAACCGAATACAGATTCGTAATTGTGACATTATTACTAACATTTTGGATATTCTAACTTATATTTTAGTGCTTGGTACGAAAACTTATCATTAGATATTCTTTTCTTACTTTACTTCTTCACTTTTCTAAATACTTATTACTTCTAAAGCAAGCTCCTTAAAACTGAAATTCTATCTTCTTTTCTTACTTTACTTCTTCACTTTTCTATAGGCTAACTTTCATCTACAAGCATATCTTGACAAACCGAATACAGATTCGTAATTGTGACATTATTACTAACATTTTGGATATTCTAACTTATATTTTAGTGCTTGGTACGAAAACTTATCATTAGATATTCTTTTCTTACTTTACTTCTTCACTTTTCTAAATACTTATTACTTCTAAAGCAAGCTCCTTAAAACTGAAATTCTATCTTCTTTTCTTACTTTACTTCTTCACTTTTCTATAGGCTAACTTTCATCTACAAGCATATCTTGACAAACCGAATACAGATTCGTAATTGTGACATTATTACTAACATTTTGGATATTCTAACTTATATTTTAGTGCTTGCTACGAAAACTTATCATTAGATATTCTTTTCTTACTTTACTTCTTCACTTTTCTAAATACTTATTACTTCTCAAAAGCATACTCCCTTAAAACTGAAATTCTATCTTCTTTTCTTACTTACTTCTTCACTTTTCTATAGGCTAACTTTCATCTACAAGCATATCTTGACAAACCGAATACAGATTCGTAATTGTGACATTATTACTAACATTTTGGATATTCTAACTTATATTTTAGTGCTTGCTACGAAAACTTATCATTAGATATTCTTTTCTTACTTTACTTCTTCACTTTTCTAAATACTTATTACTTCTCAAAGCATACTCCTTAAAACTGAAATTCTATCTTCTTTTCTTACTTTACTTCTTCACTTTTCTATAGGCTAACTTTCATCTACAAGCATATCTTGACAAACCGAATACAGATTCGTAATTGTGACATTATTACTAACATTTTGGATATTCTAACTTATATTTTAGTGCTTGCTACGAAAACTTATCATTAGATATTCTTTTCTTACTTTACTTCTTCACTTTTCTTAATACTTATTACTTCTCAAAGCATACTCCTTAAAACTGAAATTCTATCTTCTTTTCTTACTTTACTTCTTCACTTTTCTATAGGCTAACTTTCATCTACAAGCATATCTTGACAAACCGAATACAGATTCGTAATTGTGACATTATTACTAACATTTTGGATATTCTAACTTATATTTTAGTGCTTGGTACGAAAACTTATCATTAGATATTCTTTTCTTACTTTACTTCTTCACTTTTCTAAATACTTATTACTTCTAAATCAAGCTCCTTAAAACTGAAATTCTATCTTCTTTTCTTACTTTACTTCTTCACTTTTCTATAGGCTAACTTTCATCTACAAGCATATCTTGACAAACCGAATACAGATTCGTAATTGTGACATTATTACTAACATTTTGGATATTCTAACTTATATTTTAGTGCTTGGTACGAAAACTTATCATTAGATATTCTTTTCTTACTTTACTTCTTCACTTTTCTAAATACTTATTACTTCTAAATCAAGCTCCTTAAAACTGAAATTCTATCTTCTTTTCTTACTTTACTTCTTCACTTTTCTATAGGCTAACTTTCATCTACAAGCATATCTTGACAAACCGAATACAGATTCGTAATTGTGACATTATTACTAACATTTTGGATATTCTAACTTATATTTTAGTGCTTGGTACGAAAACTTATCATTAGATATTCTTTTCTTACTTTACTTCTTCACTTTTCTAAATACTTATTACTTCTAAATCAAGCTCCTTAAAACTGATACTCTATCTTCTTTTCTTACTTTACTTCTTCACTTTTTCTATAGGCTAACTTTCATCTACAAGCATATCTGACAAACCGAATACAGATTCGTAATTGTGACATTATTACTAACATTTTGGATATTCTAACTTATATTTTAGTGCTTGGTACGAAAACTTATCATTAGATATTCTTTTCTTACTTTACTTCTTCACTTTTCTAAATACTTATTACTTCTCAAAGCATACTCCTTAAAACTGATACTCTATCTTCTTTTCTTACTTTACTTCTTCACTTTTCTATAGCTAACTTTCATCTACAAGCATATCTTGACAAACCGAATACAGATTCGTAATTGTGACATTATTACTAACATTTTGGATATTCTAACTTATATTTTAGTGCTTGGTACGAAAACTTATCATTAGATATTCTTTTCTTACTTTACTTCTTCACTTTTCTAAATACTTATTACTTCTCAAAGCATACTCCTTAAAACTGATACTCTATCTTCTTTTCTTACTTTACTTCTTCACTTTTCTATAGGCTAACTTTCATCTACAAGCATATCTTGACAAACCGAATACAGATTCGTAATTGTGACATTATTACTAACATTTTGGATATTCTAACTTATATTTTAGTGCTTGGTACGAAAACTTATCATTAGATATTCTTTTCTTACTTTACTTCTTCACTTTTCTAAATACTTATTACTTCTAAATCAAGCTCCTTAAAACTGAAATTCTATCTTCTTTTCTTACTTTACTTCTTCACTTTTCTATAGGCTAACTTTCATCTACAAGCATATCTTGACAAACCGAATACAGATTCGTAATTGTGACATTATTACTAACATTTTGGATATTCTAAACTTATATTTTAGTGCTTGGTACGAAAACTTATCATTAGATATTCTTTTCTTACTTTACTTCTTCACTTTTCTAAATACTTATTACTTCTAAATCAAGCTCCTTAAAACTGAAATTCTATCTTCTTTTCTTACTTTACTTCTTCACTTTTCTATAGGCTAACTTTCATCTACAAGCATATCTTGACAAACCGAATACAGATTCGTAATTGTGACATTATTACTAACATTTTGGATATTCTAACTATATTTTAGTGCTTGGTACGAAAACTTATCATTAGATATTCTTTTCTTACTTTACTTCTTCACTTTTCTAAATACTTATTACTTCTCAAAGCATACTCCTTAAAACTGATACTCTATCTTCTTTTCTTACTTTACCTTCTTCACTTTTCTATAGGCTAACTTTCATCTACAAGCATATCTTGACAAACCGAATACAGATTCGTAATTGTGACATTATTACTAACATTTTGGATATTCTAACTTATATTTTAGTGCTTGGTACGAAAACTTATCATTAGATATTCTTTTCTTACTTTACTTCTTCACTTTCTAAATACTTATTACTTCTCAAAGCATACTCCTTAAAACTGATACTCTATCTTCTTTTCTTACTTTACTTCTTCACTTTTCTATAGGCTAACTTTCATCTCAAGCATATCTTGACAAACCGAATACAGATTCGTATTGTGACATTATTACTAACATTTTGGATATTCTAACTTATATTTTAGTGCTTGGTACGAAAACTTATCATTAGATATTCTTTTCTTACTTTACTTCTTCACTTTTCTAAATACTTATTACTTCTAAATCAAGCTCCTTAAAACTGAAATTCTATCTTCTTTTCTTACTTTACTTCTTCACTTTTCTATAGGCTAACTTTCATTCTACAAGCATATCTTGACAAACCGAATACAGATTCGTAATTGTGACATTATTACTAACATTTTGGATATTCTAACTTATATTTTTAGTGCTTGGTACGAAAACTTATCATTAGATATTCTTTTCTTACTTTACTTCTTCACTTTTCTAAATACTTATTACTTCTAAATCAAGCTCCTTAAAACTGAAATTCTATCTTCTTTTCTTACTTTACTTCTTCACTTTTCTATAGGCTAACTTTCATCTACAAGCATATCTTGACAAACCGAATACAGATTCGTAATTGTGACATTATTACTAACATTTTGGATATTCTAACTTATATTTTAGTGCTTGGTACGAAAACTTATCATTAGATATTCTTTTCTTACTTTACTTCTTCACTTTTCTAAATACTTATTACTTCTCAAAGCATACTCCTTAAAACTGATACTCTATCTTCTTTTCTTACTTTACTTCTTCACTTTTCTATAGGCTAACTTTCATCTACAAGCATATCTTGACAAACCGAATACAGATTCGTAATTGTGACATTATTACTAACATTTTGGATATTCTAACTTATATTTTAGTGCTTGGTACGAAAACTTATCATTAGATATTCTTTTCTTACTTTACTTCTTCACTTTTCTAAATACTTATTACTTCTAAATCAAGCTCCTTAAAACTGAAATTCTATCTTCTTTTCTTACTTTACTTCTTCACTTTTCTATAGGCTAACTTTCATCTACAAGCATATCTTGACAAACCGAATACAGATTCGTAATTGTGACATTATTACTAACATTTTGGATATTCTAACTTATATTTTAGTGGCTTGGTACGAAAACTTATCATTAGATATTCTTTTCTTACTTTACTTCTTCACTTTTCTAAATACTTATTACTTCTCAAAGCATACTCCTTAAAACTGATACTCTATCTTCTTTTCTTACTTTACTTCTTCACTTTTCTATAGGCTAACTTTCATCTACAAGCATATCTTGACAAACCGAATACAGATTCGTAATTGTGACATTATTACTAACATTTTGGATATTCTAACTTATATTTTAGTGCTTGGTACGAAAACTTATCATTAGATATTCTTTTCTTACTTTACTTCTTCACTTTCTAAATACTTATTACTTCTAAATCAAGCTCCTTAAAACTGAAATTCTATCTTCTTTTCTTACTTTACTTCTTCACTTTTCTATAGGCTAACTTTCATCTACAAGCATATCTTGACAAACCGAATACAGATCGTAATTGTGACATTATTACTAACATTTTGGATATTCTAACTTATATTTTAGTGCTTGGTACGAAAAACTTATCATTAGATATTCTTTTCTTACTTTACTTCTTCACTTTTCTAAATACTTATTACTTCTAAATCAAGCTCCTTAAAACTGAAATTCTATCTTCTTTTCTTACTTTACTTCTTCACTTTTCTATAGGCTAACTTTCATCTACAAGCATATCTTGACAAACCGAATACAGATTCGTAATTGTGACATTATTACTAACATTTTGGATATTCTAACTTATATTTTAGTGCTTGGTACGAAAACTTATCATTAGATATTCTTTTCTTACTTTACTTCTTCACTTTTCTAATACTTATTACTTCTAAATCAAGCTCCTTAAAACTGAAATTCTATCTTCTTTTCTTACTTTACTTCTTCACTTTTCTATAGGCTAACTTTCATCTACAAGCATATCTTGACAAACCGAATACAGATTCGTAATTGTGACATTATTACTAACATTTTGGATATTCTAACTTATATTTTAGTGCTTGGTACGAAAACTTATCATTAGATATTCTTTTCTTACTTTACTTCTTCACTTTTCTAAATACTTATTACTTCTAAATCAAGCTCCTTAAAACTGAAATTCTATCTTCTTTTCTTACTTTACTTCTTCACTTTTCTATAGGCTAACTTTCATCTACAAGCATATCTTGACAAACCGAATACAGATTCGTAATTGTGACATTATTACTAACATTTTGGATATTCTAACTTATATTTTAGTGCTTGGTACGAAAACTTATCATTAGATATTCTTTTCTTACTTTACTTCTTCACTTTTCTAAATACTTATTACTTCTAAATCAAGCTCCTTAAAACTGATACTCTATCTTCTTTTCTTACTTTACTTCTTCACTTTTCTATAGGCTAACTTTCATCTACAAGCATATCTTGACAAACCGAATACAGATTCGTAATTGTGACATTATTACTAACATTTTGGATATTCTAACTTATATTTTAGTGCTTGGTACGAAAACTTATCATTAGATATTCTTTTCTTACTTTACTTCTTCACTTTTCTAAATACTTATTACTTCTAAATCAAGCTCCTTAAAACTGAAATTCTATCTTCTTTTCTTACTTTACTTCTTCACTTTTCTATAGGCTAACTTTCATCTACAAGCATATCTTGACAAACCGAATACAGATTCGTAATTGTGACATTATTACTAACATTTTGGATATTCTAACTTATATTTTAGTGCTTGGTACGAAAACTTATCATTAGATATTCTTTTCTTACTTTACTTCTTCACTTTTCTAAATACTTATTACTTCTAAATCAAGCTCCTTAAAACCTGAAATTCTATCTTCTTTTCTTACTTTACTTCTTCACTTTTCTATAGGCTAACTTTCATCTACAAGCATATCTTGACAAACCGAATACAGATTCGTAATTGTGACATTATTACTAACATTTTGGATATTCTAACTTATATTTTAGTGCTTGGTACGAAAACTTATCATTAGATATTCTTTTCTTACTTTACTTCTTCACTTTTCTAAATACTTATTACTTCTAAATCAAGCTCCTTAAAACTGATACTCTATCTTCTTTCTTACTTTACTTCTTCACTTTTCTATAGGCTAACTTTCATCTACAAGCATATCTTGACAAACCGAATACAGATTCGTAATTGTGACATTATTACTAACATTTTGGATATTCTAACTTATATTTTAGTGCTTGGTACGAAAACTTATCATTAGATATTCTTTTCTTACTTTACTTCTTCACTTTTTCTAAATACTTATTACTTCTCAAAGCATACTCCTTAAAACTGATACTCTATCTTCTTTTCTTACTTTACTTCTTCACTTTTCTATAGGCTAACTTTCATCTACAAGCATATCTTGACAAACCGAATACAGATTCGTAATTGTGACATTATTACTAACATTTTGGATATTCTAACTTATATTTTAGTGCTTGGTACGAAAAACTTATCATTAGATATTCTTTTCTTACTTTACTTCTTCACTTTTCTAAATACTTATTACTTCTAAATCAAGCTCCTTAAACTGAAATTCTATCTTCTTTTCTTACTTTACTTCTTCACTTTTCTATAGGCTAACTTTCATCTACAAGCATATCTTGACAAACCGAATACAGATTCGTAATTGTGACATTATTACTAACATTTTGGATATTCTAACTTATATTTTAGTGCTTGGTACGAAAACTTATCATTAGATATTCTTTTCCTTACTTTACTTCTTCACTTTTCTAAATACTTATTACTTCTAAATCAAGCTCCTTAAAACTGAAATTCTATCTTCTTTTCTTACTTTACTTCTTCACTTTTCTATAGGCTAACTTTCATCTACAAGCATATCTTGACAAACCGAATACAGATTCGTAATTGTGACATTATTACTAACATTTTGGATATTCTAACTTATATTTTAGTGCTTGGTACGAAAACTTATCATTAGATATTCTTTTCTTACTTTACTTCTTCACTTTTCTAAATACTTATTACTTCTAAATCAAGCTCCTTAAAACTGATACTCTATCTTCTTTTCTTACTTTACTTCTTCACTTTTCTATAGGCTAACTTTCATCTACAAGCATATCTTGACAAACCGAATACAGATTCGTAATTGTGACATTATTACTAACATTTTGGATATTCTAACTTATATTTAGTGCTTGGTACGAAAACTTATCATTAGATATTCTTTTCTTACTTTACTTCTTCACTTTTCTAATACTTATTAGAAAAGTGAAGAAGTAAAGTAAGAAAAGAATATCTAATGATAAGTTTTCGTACCAAGCACTAAAATATAAGTTAGAATATCCAAAATGTTAGTAATAATGTCACAATTACGAATCTGTATTCGGTTTGTCAAGATATGCTTGTAGATGAAAGTTAGCCTATAGAAAAGTGAAGAAGTAAAGTAAGAAAAGAAGATAGAGTATCAGTTTTAAGGAGCTTGATTTAGAAGTAATAAGTATTTAGAAAAGTGAAGAAGTAAAGTAAGAAAAGAATATCTAATGATAAGTTTTCGTACCAAGCACTAAAATATAAGTTAGAATATCCAAAATGTTAGTAATAATGTCACAATTACGAATCTGTATTCGGTTTGTCAAGATATGCTTGTAGATGAAAGTTAGCCTATAGAAAAGTGAAGAAGTAAAGTAAGAAAAGAAGATAGAATTTCAGTTTTAAGGAGCTTGATTTAGAAGTAATAAGTATTTAGAAAAGTGAAGAAGTAAAGTAAGAAAAGAATATCTAATGATAAGTTTCGTACAAGCACTAAAATATAAGTTAGAATATCCAAAATGTTAGTAATAATGTCACAATTACGAATCTGTATTCGGTTTGTCAAGATATGCTTGTAGATGAAAGTTAGCCTATAGAAAAGTGAAGAAGTAAAGTAAGAAAAGAAGATAGAATTTCAGTTTTAAGGAGCTTGATTTAGAAGTAATAAGTATTTAGAAAAGTGAAGAAGTAAAGTAAGAAAAGAATATCTAATGATAAGTTTTCGTACCAAGCACTAAAATATAAGTTAGAATATCCAAAATGTTAGTAATAATGTCACAATTACGAATCTGTATTCGGTTTGTCAAGATATGCTTGTAGATGAAAGTTAGCCTATAGAAAAGTGAAGAAGTAAAGTAAGAAAAGAAGATAGAGTATCAGTTTTAAGGAGTATGCTTTGAGAAGTAATAAGTATTTTAGAAAAGTGAAGAAGTAAAGTAAGAAAAGAATATCTAATGATAAGTTTTCGTACCAAGCACTAAAATATAAGTTAGAATATCCAAAATGTTAGTAATAATGTCACAATTACGAATCTGTATTCGGTTTGTCAAGATATGCTTGTAGATGAAAGTTAGCCTATAGAAAAGTGAAGAAGTAAAGTAAGAAAAGAAGATAGAATTTCAGTTTTAAGGAGCTTGATTTAGAAGTAATAAGTATTTAGAAAAGTGAAGAAGTAAAGTAAGAAAAGAATATCTAATGATAAGTTTTCGTAGCAAGCACTAAAATATAAGTTAGAATATCCAAAATGTTAGTAATAATGTCACAATTACGAATCTGTATTCGGTTTGTCAAGATATGCTTGTAGATGAAAGTTAGCCTATAGAAAAGTGAAGAAGTAAAGTAAGAAAAGAAGATAGAATTTCAGTTTTAAGGAGCTTGATTTAGAAGTAATAAGTATTTAGAAAAGTGAAGAAGTAAAGTAAGAAAAGAATATCTAATGATAAGTTTTCGTAGCAAGCACTAAAATATAAGTTAGAATATCCAAAATGTTAGTAATAATGTCACAATTACGAATCTGTATTCGGTTTGTCAAGATATGCTTGTAGATGAAAGTTAGCCTATAGAAAAGTGAAGAAGTAAAGTAAGAAAAGAAGATAGAATTTCAGTTTTAAGGAGCTTGATTTAGAAGTAATAAGTATTTAGAAAAGTGAAGAAGTAAAGTAAGAAAAGAATATCTAATGATAAGTTTTCGTAGCAAGCACTAAAATATAAGTTAGAATATCCAAAATGTTAGTAATAATGTCACAATTACGAATCTGTATTCGGTTTGTCAAGATATGCTTGTAGATGAAAGTTAGCCTATAGAAAAGTGAAGAAGTAAAGTAAGAAAAGAAGATAGAATTTCAGTTTTAAGGAGCTTGATTTAGAAGTAATAAGTATTTAGAAAAGTGAAGAAGTAAAGTAAGAAAAGAATATCTAATGATAAGTTTTCGTACCAAGCACTAAAATATAAGTTAGAATATCCAAAATGTTAGTAATAATGTCACAATTACGAATCTGTATTCGGTTTGTCAAGATATGCTTGTAGATGAAAGTTAGCCTATAGAAAAGTGAAGAAGTAAAGTAAGAAAAGAAGATAGAGTATCAGTTTTAAGGAGTATGCTTTGAGAAGTAATAAGTATTTAGAAAAGTGAAGAAGTAAAGTAAGAAAAGAATATCTAATGATAAGTTTTCGTACCAAGCACTAAAATATAAGTTAGAATATCCAAAATGTTAGTAATAATGTCACAATTACGAATCTGTATTCGGTTTGTCAAGATATGCTTGTAGATGAAAGTTAGCCTATAGAAAAGTGAAGAAGTAAAGTAAGAAAAGAAGATAGAATTTCAGTTTTAAGGAGCTTGATTTAGAAGTAATAAGTATTTAGAAAAGTGAAGAAGTAAAGTAAGAAAAGAATATCTAATGATAAGTTTTCGTAGCAAGCACTAAAATATAAGTTAGAATATCCAAAATGTTAGTAATAATGTCACAATTACGAATCTGTATTCGGTTTGTCAAGATATGCTTGTAGATGAAAGTTAGCCTATAGAAAAGTGAAGAAGTAAAGTAAGAAAAGAAGATAGAGTATCAGTTTTAAGGAGTATGCTTTGAGAAGTAATAAGTATTTAGAAAAGTGAAGAAGTAAAGTAAGAAAAGAATATCTAATGATAAGTTTTCGTACCAAGCACTAAAATATAAGTTAGAATATCCAAAATGTTAGTAATAATGTCACAATTACGAATCTGTATTCGGTTTGTCAAGATATGCTTGTAGATGAAAGTTAGCCTATAGAAAAGTGAAGAAGTAAAGTAAGAAAAGAAGATAGAATTTCAGTTTTAAGGAGCTTGATTTAGAAGTAATAAGTATTTAGAAAAGTGAAGAAGTAAAGTAAGAAAAGAATATCTAATGATAAGTTTTCGTAGCAAGCACTAAAATATAAGTTAGAATATCCAAAATGTTAGTAATAATGTCACAATTACGAATCTGTATTCGGTTTGTCAAGATATGCTTGTAGATGAAAGTTAGCCTATAGAAAAGTGAAGAAGTAAAGTAAGAAAAGAAGATAGAATTTCAGTTTTAAGGAGCTTGATTTAGAAGTAATAAGTATTTAGAAAAGTGAAGAAGTAAAGTAAGAAAAGAATATCTAATGATAAGTTTTCGTAGCAAGCACTAAAATATAAGTTAGAATATCCAAAATGTTAGTAATAATGTCACAATTACGAATCTGTATTCGGTTTGTCAAGATATGCTTGTAGATGAAAGTTAGCCTATAGAAAAGTGAAGAAGTAAAGTAAGAAAAGAAGATAGAGTATCAGTTTTAAGGAGTATGCTTTGAGAAGTAATAAGTATTTAGAAAAGTGAAGAAGTAAAGTAAGAAAAGAATATCTAATGATAAGTTTTCGTACCAAGCACTAAAATATAAGTTAGAATATCCAAAATGTTAGTAATAATGTCACAATTACGAATCTGTATTCGGTTTGTCAAGATATGCTTGTAGATGAAAGTTAGCCTATAGAAAAGTGAAGAAGTAAAGTAAGAAAAGAAGATAGAATTTCAGTTTTAAGGAGCTTGATTTAGAAGTAATAAGTATTTAGAAAAGTGAAGAAGTAAAGTAAGAAAAGAATATCTAATGATAAGTTTTCGTAGCAAGCACTAAAATATAAGTTAGAATATCCAAAATGTTAGTAATAATGTCACAATTACGAATCTGTATTCGGTTTGTCAAGATATGCTTGTAGATGAAAGTTAGCCTATAGAAAAGTGAAGAAGTAAAGTAAGAAAAGAAGATAGAATTTCAGTTTTAAGGAGCTTGATTTAGAAGTAATAAGTATTTAGAAAAGTGAAGAAGTAAAGTAAGAAAAGAATATCTAATGATAAGTTTTCGTACCAAGCACTAAAATATAAGTTAGAATATCCAAAATGTTAGTAATAATGTCACAATTACGAATCTGTATTCGGTTTGTCAAGATATGCTTGTAGATGAAAGTTAGCCTATAGAAAAGTGAAGAAGTAAAGTAAGAAAAGAAGATAGAATTTCAGTTTTAAGGAGCTTGATTTAGAAGTAATAAGTATTTAGAAAAGTGAAGAAGTAAAGTAAGAAAAGAATATCTAATGATAAGTTTTCGTACCAAGCACTAAAATATAAGTTAGAATATCCAAAATGTTAGTAATAATGTCACAATTACGAATCTGTATTCGGTTTGTCAAGATATGCTTGTAGATGAAAGTTAGCCTATAGAAAAGTGAAGAAGTAAAGTAAGAAAAGAAGATAGAATTTCAGTTTTAAGGAGCTTGATTTAGAAGTAATAAGTATTTAGAAAAGTGAAGAAGTAAAGTAAGAAAAGAATATCTAATGATAAGTTTTCGTACCAAGCACTAAAATATAAGTTAGAATATCCAAAATGTTAGTAATAATGTCACAATTACGAATCTGTATTCGGTTTGTCAAGATATGCTTGTAGATGAAAGTTAGCCTATAGAAAAGTGAAGAAGTAAAGTAAGAAAAGAAGATAGAGTATCAGTTTTAAGGAGTATGCTTTGAGAAGTAATAAGTATTTAGAAAAGTGAAGAAGTAAAGTAAGAAAAGAATATCTAATGATAAGTTTTCGTACCAAGCACTAAAATATAAGTTAGAATATCCAAAATGTTAGTAATAATGTCACAATTACGAATCTGTATTCGGTTTGTCAAGATATGCTTGTAGATGAAAGTTAGCCTATAGAAAAGTGAAGAAGTAAAGTAAGAAAAGAAGATAGAATTTCAGTTTTAAGGAGTATGATTTGAGAAGTAATAAGTATTTAGAAAAGTGAAGAAGTAAAGTAAGAAAAGAATATCTAATGATAAGTTTTCGTAGCAAGCACTAAAATATAAGTTAGAATATCCAAAATGTTAGTAATAATGTCACAATTACGAATCTGTATTCGGTTTGTCAAGATATGCTTGTAGATGAAAGTTAGCCTATAGAAAAGTGAAGAAGTAAAGTAAGAAAAGAAGATAGAATTTCAGTTTTAAGGAGCTTGATTTAGAAGTAATAAGTATTTAGAAAAGTGAAGAAGTAAAGTAAGAAAAGAATATCTAATGATAAGTTTTCGTACCAAGCACTAAAATATAAGTTAGAATATCCAAAATGTTAGTAATAATGTCACAATTACGAATCTGTATTCGGTTTGTCAAGATATGCTTGTAGATGAAAGTTAGCCTATAGAAAAGTGAAGAAGTAAAGTAAGAAAAGAAGATAGAATTTCAGTTTTAAGGAGCTTGATTTAGAAGTAATAAGTATTTAGAAAAGTGAAGAAGTAAAGTAAGAAAAGAATATCTAATGATAAGTTTTCGTACCAAGCACTAAAATATAAGTTAGAATATCCAAAATGTTAGTAATAATGTCACAATTACGAATCTGTATTCGGTTTGTCAAGATATGCTTGTAGATGAAAGTTAGCCTATAGAAAAGTGAAGAAGTAAAGTAAGAAAAGAAGATAGAATTTCAGTTTTAAGGAGCTTGATTTAGAAGTAATAAGTATTTAGAAAAGTGAAGAAGTAAAGTAAGAAAAGAATATCTAATGATAAGTTTTCGTACCAAGCACTAAAATATAAGTTAGAATATCCAAAATGTTAGTAATAATGTCACAATTACGAATCTGTATTCGGTTTGTCAAGATATGCTTGTAGATGAAAGTTAGCCTATAGAAAAGTGAAGAAGTAAAGTAAGAAAAGAAGATAGAGTATCAGTTTTAAGGAGTATGCTTTGAGAAGTAATAAGTATTTAGAAAAGTGAAGAAGTAAAGTAAGAAAAGAATATCTAATGATAAGTTTTCGTACCAAGCACTAAAATATAAGTTAGAATATCCAAAATGTTAGTAATAATGTCACAATTACGAATCTGTATTCGGTTTGTCAAGATATGCTTGTAGATGAAAGTTAGCCTATAGAAAAGTGAAGAAGTAAAGTAAGAAAAGAAGATAGAATTTCAGTTTTAAGGAGCTTGATTTAGAAGTAATAAGTATTTAGAAAAGTGAAGAAGTAAAGTAAGAAAAGAATATCTAATGATAAGTTTTCGTAGCAAGCACTAAAATATAAGTTAGAATATCCAAAATGTTAGTAATAATGTCACAATTACGAATCTGTATTCGGTTTGTCAAGATATGCTTGTAGATGAAAGTTAGCCTATAGAAAAGTGAAGAAGTAAAGTAAGAAAAGAAGATAGAATTTCAGTTTTAAGGAGCTTGATTTAGAAGTAATAAGTATTTAGAAAAGTGAAGAAGTAAAGTAAGAAAAGAATATCTAATGATAAGTTTTCGTAGCAAGCACTAAAATATAAGTTAGAATATCCAAAATGTTAGTAATAATGTCACAATTACGAATCTGTATTCGGTTTGTCAAGATATGCTTGTAGATGAAAGTTAGCCTATAGAAAAGTGAAGAAGTAAAGTAAGAAAAGAAGATAGAATTTCAGTTTTAAGGAGCTTGATTTAGAAGTAATAAGTATTTAGAAAAGTGAAGAAGTAAAGTAAGAAAAGAATATCTAATGATAAGTTTTCGTACCAAGCACTAAAATATAAGTTAGAATATCCAAAATGTTAGTAATAATGTCACAATTACGAATCTGTATTCGGTTTGTCAAGATATGCTTGTAGATGAAAGTTAGCCTATAGAAAAGTGAAGAAGTAAAGTAAGAAAAGAAGATAGAATTTCAGTTTTAAGGAGTTGATTTGAGAAGTAATAAGTATTTAGAAAAGTGAAGAAGTAAAGTAAGAAAAGAATATCTAATGATAAGTTTTCGTACCAAGCACTAAAATATAAGTTAGAATATCCAAAATGTTAGTAATAATGTCACAATTACGAATCTGTATTCGGTTTGTCAAGATATGCTTGTAGATGAAAGTTAGCCTATAGAAAAGTGAAGAAGTAAAGTAAGAAAAGAAGATAGAATTTCAGTTTTAAGGAGCTTGATTTAGAAGTAATAAGTATTTAGAAAAGTGAAGAAGTAAAGTAAGAAAAGAATATCTAATGATAAGTTTTCGTACCAAGCACTAAAATATAAGTTAGAATATCCAAAATGTTAGTAATAATGTCACAATTACGAATCTGTATTCGGTTTGTCAAGATATGCTTGTAGATGAAAGTTAGCCTATAGAAAAGTGAAGAAGTAAAGTAAGAAAAGAAGATAGAATTTCAGTTTTAAGGAGCTTGATTTAGAAGTAATAAGTATTTAGAAAAGTGAAGAAGTAAAGTAAGAAAAGAATATCTAATGATAAGTTTTCGTAGCAAGCACTAAAATATAAGTTAGAATATCCAAAATGTTAGTAATAATGTCACAATTACGAATCTGTATTCGGTTTGTCAAGATATGCTTGTAGATGAAAGTTAGCCTATAGAAAAGTGAAGAAGTAAAGTAAGAAAAGAAGATAGAGTATCAGTTTTAAGGAGTATGCTTTGAGAAGTAATAAGTATTTAGAAAAGTGAAGAAGTAAAGTAAGAAAAGAATATCTAATGATAAGTTTTCGTACCAAGCACTAAAATATAAGTTAGAATATCCAAAATGTTAGTAATAATGTCACAATTACGAATCTGTATTCGGTTTGTCAAGATATGCTTGTAGATGAAAGTTAGCCTATAGAAAAGTGAAGAAGTAAAGTAAGAAAAGAAGATAGAATTTCAGTTTTAAGGAGCTTGATTTAGAAGTAATAAGTATTTAGAAAAGTGAAGAAGTAAAGTAAGAAAAGAATATCTAATGATAAGTTTTCGTAGCAAGCACTAAAATATAAGTTAGAATATCCAAAATGTTAGTAATAATGTCACAATTACGAATCTGTATTCGGTTTGTCAAGATATGCTTGTAGATGAAAGTTAGCCTATAGAAAAGTGAAGAAGTAAAGTAAGAAAAGAAGATAGAGTATCAGTTTTAAGGAGTATGCTTTGAGAAGTAATAAGTATTTAGAAAAGTGAAGAAGTAAAGTAAGAAAAGAATATCTAATGATAAGTTTTCGTACCAAGCACTAAAATATAAGTTAGAATATCCAAAATGTTAGTAATAATGTCACAATTACGAATCTGTATTCGGTTTGTCAAGATATGCTTGTAGATGAAAGTTAGCCTATAGAAAAGTGAAGAAGTAAAGTAAGAAAAGAAGATAGAATTTCAGTTTTAAGGAGCTTGATTTAGAAGTAATAAGTATTTAGAAAAGTGAAGAAGTAAAGTAAGAAAAGAATATCTAATGATAAGTTTTCGTAGCAAGCACTAAAATATAAGTTAGAATATCCAAAATGTTAGTAATAATGTCACAATTACGAATCTGTATTCGGTTTGTCAAGATATGCTTGTAGATGAAAGTTAGCCTATAGAAAAGTGAAGAAGTAAAGTAAGAAAAGAAGATAGAATTTCAGTTTTAAGGAGCTTGATTTAGAAGTAATAAGTATTTAGAAAAGTGAAGAAGTAAAGTAAGAAAAGAATATCTAATGATAAGTTTTCGTACCAAGCACTAAAATATAAGTTAGAATATCCAAAATGTTAGTAATAATGTCACAATTACGAATCTGTATTCGGTTTGTCAAGATATGCTTGTAGATGAAAGTTAGCCTATAGAAAAGTGAAGAAGTAAAGTAAGAAAAGAAGATAGAATTTCAGTTTTAAGGAGCTTGATTTAGAAGTAATAAGTATTTAGAAAAGTGAAGAAGTAAAGTAAGAAAAGAATATCTAATGATAAGTTTTCGTACCAAGCACTAAAATATAAGTTAGAATATCCAAAATGTTAGTAATAATGTCACAATTACGAATCTGTATTCGGTTTGTCAAGATATGCTTGTAGATGAAAGTTAGCCTATAGAAAAGTGAAGAAGTAAAGTAAGAAAAGAAGATAGAATTTCAGTTTTAAGGAGCTTGATTTAGAAGTAATAAGTATTTAGAAAAGTGAAGAAGTAAAGTAAGAAAAGAATATCTAATGATAAGTTTTCGTACCAAGCACTAAAATATAAGTTAGAATATCCAAAATGTTAGTAATAATGTCACAATTACGAATCTGTATTCGGTTTGTCAAGATATGCTTGTAGATGAAAGTTAGCCTATAGAAAAGTGAAGAAGTAAAGTAAGAAAAGAAGATAGAATTTCAGTTTTAAGGAGCTTGATTTAGAAGTAATAAGTATTTAGAAAAGTGAAGAAGTAAAGTAAGAAAAGAATATCTAATGATAAGTTTTCGTAGCAAGCACTAAAATATAAGTTAGAATATCCAAAATGTTAGTAATAATGTCACAATTACGAATCTGTATTCGGTTTGTCAAGATATGCTTGTAGATGAAAGTTAGCCTATAGAAAAGTGAAGAAGTAAAGTAAGAAAAGAAGATAGAATTTCAGTTTTAAGGAGCTTGATTTAGAAGTAATAAGTATTTAGAAAAGTGAAGAAGTAAAGTAAGAAAAGAATATCTAATGATAAGTTTTCGTACCAAGCACTAAAATATAAGTTAGAATATCCAAAATGTTAGTAATAATGTCACAATTACGAATCTGTATTCGGTTTGTCAAGATATGCTTGTAGATGAAAGTTAGCCTATAGAAAAGTGAAGAAGTAAAGTAAGAAAAGAAGATAGAATTTCAGTTTTAAGGAGCTTGATTTAGAAGTAATAAGTATTTAGAAAAGTGAAGAAGTAAAGTAAGAAAAGAATATCTAATGATAAGTTTTCGTAGCAAGCACTAAAATATAAGTTAGAATATCCAAAATGTTAGTAATAATGTCACAATTACGAATCTGTATTCGGTTTGTCAAGATATGCTTGTAGATGAAAGTTAGCCTATAGAAAAGTGAAGAAGTAAAGTAAGAAAAGAAGATAGAATTTCAGTTTTAAGGAGCTTGATTTAGAAGTAATAAGTATTTAGAAAAGTGAAGAAGTAAAGTAAGAAAAGAATATCTAATGATAAGTTTTCGTACCAAGCACTAAAATATAAGTTAGAATATCCAAAATGTTAGTAATAATGTCACAATTACGAATCTGTATTCGGTTTGTCAAGATATGCTTGTAGATGAAAGTTAGCCTATAGAAAAGTGAAGAAGTAAAGTAAGAAAAGAAGATAGAATTTCAGTTTTAAGGAGCTTGATTTAGAAGTAATAAGTATTTAGAAAAGTGAAGAAGTAAAGTAAGAAAAGAATATCTAATGATAAGTTTTCGTACCAAGCACTAAAATATAAGTTAGAATATCCAAAATGTTAGTAATAATGTCACAATTACGAATCTGTATTCGGTTTGTCAAGATATGCTTGTAGATGAAAGTTAGCCTATAGAAAAGTGAAGAAGTAAAGTAAGAAAAGAAGATAGAATTTCAGTTTTAAGGAGCTTGATTTAGAAGTAATAAGTATTTAGAAAAGTGAAGAAGTAAAGTAAGAAAAGAATATCTAATGATAAGTTTTCGTACCAAGCACTAAAATATAAGTTAGAATATCCAAAATGTTAGTAATAATGTCACAATTACGAATCTGTATTCGGTTTGTCAAGATATGCTTGTAGATGAAAGTTAGCCTATAGAAAAGTGAAGAAGTAAAGTAAGAAAAGAAGATAGAATTTCAGTTTTAAGGAGCTTGATTTAGAAGTAATAAGTATTTAGAAAAGTGAAGAAGTAAAGTAAGAAAAGAATATCTAATGATAAGTTTTCGTAGCAAGCACTAAAATATAAGTTAGAATATCCAAAATGTTAGTAATAATGTCACAATTACGAATCTGTATTCGGTTTGTCAAGATATGCTTGTAGATGAAAGTTAGCCTATAGAAAAGTGAAGAAGTAAAGTAAGAAAAGAAGATAGAGTATCAGTTTTAAGGAGTATGCTTTGAGAAGTAATAAGTATTTAGAAAAGTGAAGAAGTAAAGTAAGAAAAGAATATCTAATGATAAGTTTTCGTACCAAGCACTAAAATATAAGTTAGAATATCCAAAATGTTAGTAATAATGTCACAATTACGAATCTGTATTCGGTTTGTCAAGATATGCTTGTAGATGAAAGTTAGCCTATAGAAAAGTGAAGAAGTAAAGTAAGAAAAGAAGATAGAATTTCAGTTTTAAGGAGCTTGATTTAGAAGTAATAAGTATTTAGAAAAGTGAAGAAGTAAAGTAAGAAAAGAATATCTAATGATAAGTTTTCGTAGCAAGCACTAAAATATAAGTTAGAATATCCAAAATGTTAGTAATAATGTCACAATTACGAATCTGTATTCGGTTTGTCAAGATATGCTTGTAGATGAAAGTTAGCCTATAGAAAAGTGAAGAAGTAAAGTAAGAAAAGAAGATAGAGTATCAGTTTTAAGGAGTATGCTTTGAGAAGTAATAAGTATTTAGAAAAGTGAAGAAGTAAAGTAAGAAAAGAATATCTAATGATAAGTTTTCGTACCAAGCACTAAAATATAAGTTAGAATATCCAAAATGTTAGTAATAATGTCACAATTACGAATCTGTATTCGGTTTGTCAAGATATGCTTGTAGATGAAAGTTAGCCTATAGAAAAGTGAAGAAGTAAAGTAAGAAAAGAAGATAGAATTTCAGTTTTAAGGAGCTTGATTTAGAAGTAATAAGTATTTAGAAAAGTGAAGAAGTAAAGTAAGAAAAGAATATCTAATGATAAGTTTTCGTAGCAAGCACTAAAATATAAGTTAGAATATCCAAAATGTTAGTAATAATGTCACAATTACGAATCTGTATTCGGTTTGTCAAGATATGCTTGTAGATGAAAGTTAGCCTATAGAAAAGTGAAGAAGTAAAGTAAGAAAAGAAGATAGAATTTCAGTTTTAAGGAGCTTGATTTAGAAGTAATAAGTATTTAGAAAAGTGAAGAAGTAAAGTAAGAAAAGAATATCTAATGATAAGTTTTCGTACCAAGCACTAAAATATAAGTTAGAATATCCAAAATGTTAGTAATAATGTCACAATTACGAATCTGTATTCGGTTTGTCAAGATATGCTTGTAGATGAAAGTTAGCCTATAGAAAAGTGAAGAAGTAAAGTAAGAAAAGAAGATAGAGTATCAGTTTTAAGGAGCTTGATTTAGAAGTAATAAGTATTTAGAAAAGTGAAGAAGTAAAGTAAGAAAAGAATATCTAATGATAAGTTTTCGTACCAAGCACTAAAATATAAGTTAGAATATCCAAAATGTTAGTAATAATGTCACAATTACGAATCTGTATTCGGTTTGTCAAGATATGCTTGTAGATGAAAGTTAGCCTATAGAAAAGTGAAGAAGTAAAGTAAGAAAAGAAGATAGAGTATCAGTTTTAAGGAGTATGCTTTGAGAAGTAATAAGTATTTAGAAAAGTGAAGAAGTAAAGTAAGAAAAGAATATCTAATGATAAGTTTTCGTACCAAGCACTAAAATATAAGTTAGAATATCCAAAATGTTAGTAATAATGTCACAATTACGAATCTGTATTCGGTTTGTCAAGATATGCTTGTAGATGAAAGTTAGCCTATAGAAAAGTGAAGAAGTAAAGTAAGAAAAGAATATCTAATGATAAGTTTTCGTACCAAGCACTAAAATATAAGTTAGAATATCCAAAATGTTAGTAATAATGTCACAATTACGAATCTGTATTCGGTTTGTCAAGATATGCTTGTAGATGAAAGTTAGCCTATAGAAAAGTGAAGAAGTAAAGTAAGAAAAGAAGATAGAATTTCAGTTTTAAGGATGCTTTGATTTAGAAGTAATAAGTATTTAGAAAAGTGAAGAAGTAAAGTAAGAAAAGAATATCTAATGATAAGTTTTCGTACCAAGCACTAAAATATAAGTTAGAATATCCAAAATGTTAGTAATAATGTCACAATTACGAATCTGTATTCGGTTTGTCAAGATATGCTTGTAGATGAAAGTTAGCCTATAGAAAAGTGAAGAAGTAAAGTAAGAAAAGAAGATAGAATTTCAGTTTTAAGGAGCTTGATTTAGAAGTAATAAGTATTTAGAAAAGTGAAGAAGTAAAGTAAGAAAAGAATATCTAATGATAAGTTTTCGTACCAAGCACTAAAATATAAGTTAGAATATCCAAAATGTTAGTAATAATGTCACAATTACGAATCTGTATTCGGTTTGTCAAGATATGCTTGTAGATGAAAGTTAGCCTATAGAAAAGTGAAGAAGTAAAGTAAGAAAAGAAGATAGAATATCAGTTTTAAGGAGCTATGATTTGAGAAGTAATAAGTATTTAGAAAAGTGAAGAAGTAAAGTAAGAAAAGAATATCTAATGATAAGTTTTCGTACCAAGCACTAAAATATAAGTTAGAATATCCAAAATGTTAGTAATAATGTCACAATTACGAATCTGTATTCGGTTTGTCAAGATATGCTTGTAGATGAAAGTTAGCCTATAGAAAAGTGAAGAAGTAAAGTAAGAAAAGAAGATAGAATTTCAGTTTTAAGGAGCTTGATTTAGAAGTAATAAGTATTTAGAAAAGTGAAGAAGTAAAGTAAGAAAAGAATATCTAATGATAAGTTTTCGTACCAAGCACTAAAATATAAGTTAGAATATCCAAAATGTTAGTAATAATGTCACAATTACGAATCTGTATTCGGTTTGTCAAGATATGCTTGTAGATGAAAGTTAGCCTATAGAAAAGTGAAGAAGTAAAGTAAGAAAAGAAGATAGAATTTCAGTTTTAAGGAGCTTGATTTAGAAGTAATAAGTATTTAGAAAAGTGAAGAAGTAAAGTAAGAAAAGAATATCTAATGATAAGTTTTCGTAGCAAGCACTAAAATATAAGTTAGAATATCCAAAATGTTAGTAATAATGTCACAATTACGAATCTGTATTCGGTTTGTCAAGATATGCTTGTAGATGAAAGTTAGCCTATAGAAAAGTGAAGAAGTAAAGTAAGAAAAGAAGATAGAGTATCAGTTTTAAGGAGTATGCTTTGAGAAGTAATAAGTATTTAGAAAAGTGAAGAAGTAAAGTAAGAAAAGAATATCTAATGATAAGTTTTCGTACCAAGCACTAAAATATAAGTTAGAATATCCAAAATGTTAGTAATAATGTCACAATTACGAATCTGTATTCGGTTTGTCAAGATATGCTTGTAGATGAAAGTTAGCCTATAGAAAAGTGAAGAAGTAAAGTAAGAAAAGAAGATAGAATTTCAGTTTTAAGGAGCTTGATTTAGAAGTAATAAGTATTTAGAAAAGTGAAGAAGTAAAGTAAGAAAAGAATATCTAATGATAAGTTTTCGTAGCAAGCACTAAAATATAAGTTAGAATATCCAAAATGTTAGTAATAATGTCACAATTACGAATCTGTATTCGGTTTGTCAAGATATGCTTGTAGATGAAAGTTAGCCTATAGAAAAGTGAAGAAGTAAAGTAAGAAAAGAAGATAGAATTTCAGTTTTAAGGAGCTTGATTTAGAAGTAATAAGTATTTAGAAAAGTGAAGAAGTAAAGTAAGAAAAGAATATCTAATGATAAGTTTTCGTAGCAAGCACTAAAATATAAGTTAGAATATCCAAAATGTTAGTAATAATGTCACAATTACGAATCTGTATTCGGTTTGTCAAGATATGCTTGTAGATGAAAGTTAGCCTATAGAAAAGTGAAGAAGTAAAGTAAGAAAAGAAGATAGAGTATCAGTTTTAAGGAGTATGCTTTGAGAAGTAATAAGTATTTAGAAAAGTGAAGAAGTAAAGTAAGAAAAGAATATCTAATGATAAGTTTTCGTAGCAAGCACTAAAATATAAGTTAGAATATCCAAAATGTTAGTAATAATGTCACAATTACGAATCTGTATTCGGTTTGTCAAGATATGCTTGTAGATGAAAGTTAGATAGTGAAGAAGTAAAGTAAGAAAAGAAGATAGAATTTCAGTTTTAAGGAGCTTGATTTAGAAGTAATAAGTATTTAGAAAAGTGAAGAAGTAAAGTAAGAAAAGAATATCTAATGATAAGTTTTCGTACCAAGCACTAAAATATAAGTTAGAATATCCAAAAATGTTAGTAATAATGTCACAATTACGAATCTGTATTCGGTTTGTCAAGATATGCTTGTAGATGAAAGTTAGCCTATAGAAAAGTGAAGAAGTAAAGTAAGAAAAGAAGATAGAATTTCAGTTTTAAGGAGCTTGATTTAGAAGTAATAAGTATTTAGAAAAGTGAAGAAGTAAAGTAAGAAAAGAATATCTAATGATAAGTTTTCGTAGCAAGCACTAAAATATAAGTTAGAATATCCAAAATGTTAGTAATAATGTCACAATTACGAATCTGTATTCGGTTTGTCAAGATATGCTTGTAGATGAAAGTTAGCCTATAGAAAAGTGAAGAAGTAAAGTAAGAAAAGAAGATAGAGTATCAGTTTTAAGGAGCTATGATTTGAGAAGTAATAAGTATTTAGAAAAGTGAAGAAGTAAAGTAAGAAAAGAATATCTAATGATAAGTTTTCGTACCAAGCACTAAAATATAAGTTAGAATATCCAAAATGTTAGTAATAATGTCACAATTACGAATCTGTATTCGGTTTGTCAAGATATGCTTGTAGATGAAAGTTAGCCTATAGAAAAGTGAAGAAGTAAAGTAAGAAAAGAAGATAGAATTTCAGTTTTAAGGAGCTTGATTTAGAAGTAATAAGTATTTAGAAAAGTGAAGAAGTAAAGTAAGAAAAGAATATCTAATGATAAGTTTTCGTAGCAAGCACTAAAATATAAGTTAGAATATCCAAAATGTTAGTAATAATGTCACAATTACGAATCTGTATTCGGTTTGTCAAGATATGCTTGTAGATGAAAGTTAGCCTATAGAAAAGTGAAGAAGTAAAGTAAGAAAAGAAGATAGAGTATCAGTTTTAAGGAGTATGCTTTGAGAAGTAATAAGTATTTAGAAAAGTGAAGAAGTAAAGTAAGAAAAGAATATCTAATGATAAGTTTTCGTACCAAGCACTAAAATATAAGTTAGAATATCCAAAATGTTAGTAATAATGTCACAATTACGAATCTGTATTCGGTTTGTCAAGATATGCTTGTAGATGAAAGTTAGCCTATAGAAAAGTGAAGAAGTAAAGTAAGAAAAAGAAGATAGAATTTCAGTTTTAAGGAGCTTGATTTAGAAGTAATAAGTATTTAGAAAAGTGAAGAAGTAAAGTAAGAAAAGAATATCTAATGATAAGTTTTCGTAGCAAGCACTAAAATATAAGTTAGAATATCCAAAATGTTAGTAATAATGTCACAATTACGAATCTGTATTCGGTTTGTCAAGATATGCTTGTAGATGAAAGTTAGCCTATAGAAAAGTGAAGAAGTAAAGTAAGAAAAGAAGATAGAGTATCAGTTTTAAGGAGTATGCTTTGAGAAGTAATAAGTATTTAGAAAAGTGAAGAAGTAAAGTAAGAAAAGAATATCTAATGATAAGTTTTCGTACCAAGCACTAAAATATAAGTTAGAATATCCAAAATGTTAGTAATAATGTCACAATTACGAATCTGTATTCGGTTTGTCAAGATATGCTTGTAGATGAAAGTTAGCCTATAGAAAAGTGAAGAAGTAAAGTAAGAAAAGAAGATAGAATTTCAGTTTTAAGGAGCTTGATTTAGAAGTAATAAGTATTTAGAAAAGTGAAGAAGTAAAGTAAGAAAAGAATATCTAATGATAAGTTTTCGTACCAAGCACTAAAATATAAGTTAGAATATCCAAAATGTTAGTAATAATGTCACAATTACGAATCTGTATTCGGTTTGTCAAGATATGCTTGTAGATGAAAGTTAGCCTATAGAAAAGTGAAGAAGTAAAGTAAGAAAAGAAGATAGAATTTCAGTTTTAAGGAGCTTGATTTAGAAGTAATAAGTATTTAGAAAAGTGAAGAAGTAAAGTAAGAAAAGAATATCTAATGATAAGTTTTCGTAGCAAGCACTAAAATATAAGTTAGAATATCCAAAATGTTAGTAATAATGTCACAATTACGAATCTGTATTCGGTTTGTCAAGATATGCTTGTAGATGAAAGTTAGCCTATAGAAAAGTGAAGAAGTAAAGTAAGAAAAGAAGATAGAGTATCAGTTTTAAGGAGCTATGATTTGAGAAGTAATAAGTATTTAGAAAAGTGAAGAAGTAAAGTAAGAAAAGAATATCTAATGATAAGTTTTCGTACCAAGCACTAAAATATAAGTTAGAATATCCAAAATGTTAGTAATAATGTCACAATTACGAATCTGTATTCGGTTTGTCAAGATATGCTTGTAGATGAAAGTTAGCCTATAGAAAAGTGAAGAAGTAAAGTAAGAAAAGAAGATAGAGTATCAGTTTTAAGGAGCTATGCTTTAGAAGTAATAAGTATTTAGAAAAGTGAAGAAGTAAAGTAAGAAAAGAATATCTAATGATAAGTTTTCGTAGCAAGCACTAAAATATAAGTTAGAATATCCAAAATGTTAGTAATAATGTCACAATTACGAATCTGTATTCGGTTTGTCAAGATATGCTTGTAGATGAAAGTTAGCCTATAGAAAAGTGAAGAAGTAAAGTAAGAAAAGAAGATAGAGTATCAGTTTTAAGGAGTATGCTTTGAGAAGTAATAAGTATTTAGAAAAGTGAAGAAGTAAAGTAAGAAAAGAATATCTAATGATAAGTTTTCGTACCAAGCACTAAAATATAAGTTAGAATATCCAAAATGTTAGTAATAATGTCACAATTACGAATCTGTATTCGGTTTGTCAAGATATGCTTGTAGATGAAAGTTAGCCTATAGAAAAGTGAAGAAGTAAAGTAAGAAAAGAAGATAGAATTTCAGTTTTAAGGAGCTTGATTTAGAAGTAATAAGTATTTAGAAAAGTGAAGAAGTAAAGTAAGAAAAGAATATCTAATGATAAGTTTTCGTACCAAGCACTAAAATATAAGTTAGAATATCCAAAATGTTAGTAATAATGTCACAATTACGAATCTGTATTCGGTTTGTCAAGATATGCTTGTAGATGAAAGTTAGCCTATAGAAAAGTGAAGAAGTAAAGTAAGAAAAGAAGATAGAATTTCAGTTTTAAGGAGCTTGATTTAGAAGTAATAAGTATTTAGAAAAGTGAAGAAGTAAAGTAAGAAAAGAATATCTAATGATAAGTTTTCGTACCAAGCACTAAAATATAAGTTAGAATATCCAAAATGTTAGTAATAATGTCACAATTACGAATCTGTATTCGGTTTGTCAAGATATGCTTGTAGATGAAAGTTAGCCTATAGAAAAGTGAAGAAGTAAAGTAAGAAAAGAAGATAGAATTTCAGTTTTAAGGAGCTTGATTTAGAAGTAATAAGTATTTAGAAAAGTGAAGAAGTAAAGTAAGAAAAGAATATCTAATGATAAGTTTTCGTACCAAGCACTAAAATATAAGTTAGAATATCCAAAATGTTAGTAATAATGTCACAATTACGAATCTGTATTCGGTTTGTCAAGATATGCTTGTAGATGAAAGTTAGCCTATAGAAAAGTGAAGAAGTAAAGTAAGAAAAGAAGATAGAATTTCAGTTTTAAGGAGCTTGATTTAGAAGTAATAAGTATTTAGAAAAGTGAAGAAGTAAAGTAAGAAAAGAATATCTAATGATAAGTTTTCGTACCAAGCACTAAAATATAAGTTAGAATATCCAAAATGTTAGTAATAATGTCACAATTACGAATCTGTATTCGGTTTGTCAAGATATGCTTGTAGATGAAAGTTAGCCTATAGAAAAGTGAAGAAGTAAAGTAAGAAAAGAAGATAGAATTTCAGTTTTAAGGAGCTTGATTTAGAAGTAATAAGTATTTAGAAAAGTGAAGAAGTAAAGTAAGAAAAGAATATCTAATGATAAGTTTTCGTACCAAGCACTAAAATATAAGTTAGAATATCCAAAATGTTAGTAATAATGTCACAATTACGAATCTGTATTCGGTTTGTCAAGATATGCTTGTAGATGAAAGTTAGCCTATAGAAAAGTGAAGAAGTAAAGTAAGAAAAGAAGATAGAATTTCAGTTTTAAGGAGCTTGATTTAGAAGTAATAAGTATTTAGAAAAGTGAAGAAGTAAAGTAAGAAAAGAATATCTAATGATAAGTTTTCGTACCAAGCACTAAAATATAAGTTAGAATATCCAAAATGTTAGTAATAATGTCACAATTACGAATCTGTATTCGGTTTGTCAAGATATGCTTGTAGATGAAAGTTAGCCTATAGAAAAGTGAAGAAGTAAAGTAAGAAAAGAAGATAGAGTATCAGTTTTAAGGAGTATGCTTTGAGAAGTAATAAGTATTTAGAAAAGTGAAGAAGTAAAGTAAGAAAAGAATATCTAATGATAAGTTTTCGTACCAAGCACTAAAATATAAGTTAGAATATCCAAAATGTTAGTAATAATGTCACAATTACGAATCTGTATTCGGTTTGTCAAGATATGCTTGTAGATGAAAGTTAGCCTATAGAAAAGTGAAGAAGTAAAGTAAGAAAAGAAGATAGAATTTCAGTTTTAAGGAGCTTGATTTAGAAGTAATAAGTATTTAGAAAAGTGAAGAAGTAAAGTAAGAAAAGAATATCTAATGATAAGTTTTCGTACCAAGCACTAAAATATAAGTTAGAATATCCAAAATGTTAGTAATAATGTCACAATTACGAATCTGTATTCGGTTTGTCAAGATATGCTTGTAGATGAAAGTTAGCCTATAGAAAAGTGAAGAAGTAAAGTAAGAAAAGAAGATAGAATTTCAGTTTTAAGGAGCTTGATTTAGAAGTAATAAGTATTTAGAAAAGTGAAGAAGTAAAGTAAGAAAAGAATATCTAATGATAAGTTTTCGTAGCAAGCACTAAAATATAAGTTAGAATATCCAAAATGTTAGTAATAATGTCACAATTACGAATCTGTATTCGGTTTGTCAAGATATGCTTGTAGATGAAAGTTAGCCTATAGAAAAGTGAAGAAGTAAAGTAAGAAAAGAAGATAGAGTATCAGTTTTAAGGAGCTATGATTTGAGAAGTAATAAGTATTTAGAAAAGTGAAGAAGTAAAGTAAGAAAAGAATATCTAATGATAAGTTTTCGTACCAAGCACTAAAATATAAGTTAGAATATCCAAAATGTTAGTAATAATGTCACAATTACGAATCTGTATTCGGTTTGTCAAGATATGCTTGTAGATGAAAGTTAGCCTATAGAAAAGTGAAGAAGTAAAGTAAGAAAAGAAGATAGAATTTCAGTTTTAAGGAGCTTGATTTAGAAGTAATAAGTATTTAGAAAAGTGAAGAAGTAAAGTAAGAAAAGAATATCTAATGATAAGTTTTCGTAGCAAGCACTAAAATATAAGTTAGAATATCCAAAATGTTAGTAATAATGTCACAATTACGAATCTGTATTCGGTTTGTCAAGATATGCTTGTAGATGAAAGTTAGCCTATAGAAAAGTGAAGAAGTAAAGTAAGAAAAGAAGATAGAATTTCAGTTTTAAGGAGCTTGATTTAGAAGTAATAAGTATTTAGAAAAGTGAAGAAGTAAAGTAAGAAAAGAATATCTAATGATAAGTTTTCGTAGCAAGCACTAAAATATAAGTTAGAATATCCAAAATGTTAGTAATAATGTCACAATTACGAATCTGTATTCGGTTTGTCAAGATATGCTTGTAGATGAAAGTTAGCCTATAGAAAAGTGAAGAAGTAAAGTAAGAAAAGAAGATAGAATTTCAGTTTTAAGGAGCTTGATTTAGAAGTAATAAGTATTTAGAAAAGTGAAGAAGTAAAGTAAGAAAAGAATATCTAATGATAAGTTTTCGTACCAAGCACTAAAATATAAGTTAGAATATCCAAAATGTTAGTAATAATGTCACAATTACGAATCTGTATTCGGTTTGTCAAGATATGCTTGTAGATGAAAGTTAGCCTATAGAAAAGTGAAGAAGTAAAGTAAGAAAAGAAGATAGAATTTCAGTTTTAAGGAGCTTGATTTAGAAGTAATAAGTATTTAGAAAAGTGAAGAAGTAAAGTAAGAAAAGAATATCTAATGATAAGTTTTCGTACCAAGCACTAAAATATAAGTTAGAATATCCAAAATGTTAGTAATAATGTCACAATTACGAATCTGTATTCGGTTTGTCAAGATATGCTTGTAGATGAAAGTTAGCCTATAGAAAAGTGAAGAAGTAAAGTAAGAAAAGAAGATAGAGTATCAGTTTTAAGGAGTATGCTTTGAGAAGTAATAAGTATTTAGAAAAGTGAAGAAGTAAAGTAAGAAAAGAATATCTAATGATAAGTTTTCGTACCAAGCACTAAAATATAAGTGTAGAATATCCAAAATGTTAGTAATAATGTCACAATTACGAATCTGTATTCGGTTTGTCAAGATATGCTTGTAGATGAAAGTTAGCCTATAGAAAAGTGAAGAAGTAAAGTAAGAAAAGAAGATAGAATTTCAGTTTTAAGGAGCTTGATTTAGAAGTAATAAGTATTTAGAAAAGTGAAGAAGTAAAGTAAGAAAAGAATATCTAATGATAAGTTTTCGTAGCAAGCACTAAAATATAAGTTAGAATATCCAAAATGTTAGTAATAATGTCACAATTACGAATCTGTATTCGGTTTGTCAAGATATGCTTGTAGATGAAAGTTAGCCTATAGAAAAGTGAAGAAGTAAAGTAAGAAAAGAAGATAGAGTATCAGTTTTAAGGAGTATGCTTTGAGAAGTAATAAGTATTTAGAAAAGTGAAGAAGTAAAGTAAGAAAAGAATATCTAATGATAAGTTTTCGTACCAAGCACTAAAATATAAGTTAGAATATCCAAAATGTTAGTAATAATGTCACAATTACGAATCTGTATTCGGTTTGTCAAGATATGCTTGTAGATGAAAGTTAGCCTATAGAAAAGTGAAGAAGTAAAGTAAGAAAAGAAGATAGAATTTCAGTTTTAAGGAGCTTGATTTAGAAGTAATAAGTATTTAGAAAAGTGAAGAAGTAAAGTAAGAAAAGAATATCTAATGATAAGTTTTCGTAGCAAGCACTAAAATATAAGTTAGAATATCCAAAATGTTAGTAATAATGTCACAATTACGAATCTGTATTCGGTTTGTCAAGATATGCTTGTAGATGAAAGTTAGCCTATAGAAAAGTGAAGAAGTAAAGTAAGAAAAGAAGATAGAATTTCAGTTTTAAGGAGCTTGATTTAGAAGTAATAAGTATTTAGAAAAGTGAAGAAGTAAAGTAAGAAAAGAATATCTAATGATAAGTTTTCGTAGCAAGCACTAAAATATAAGTTAGAATATCCAAAATGTTAGTAATAATGTCACAATTACGAATCTGTATTCGGTTTGTCAAGATATGCTTGTAGATGAAAGTTAGCCTATAGAAAAGTGAAGAAGTAAAGTAAGAAAAGAAGATAGAGTATCAGTTTTAAGGAGTATGCTTTGAGAAGTAATAAGTATTTAGAAAAGTGAAGAAGTAAAGTAAGAAAAGAATATCTAATGATAAGTTTTCGTACCAAGCACTAAAATATAAGTTAGAATATCCAAAATGTTAGTAATAATGTCACAATTACGAATCTGTATTCGGTTTGTCAAGATATGCTTGTAGATGAAAGTTAGCCTATAGAAAAGTGAAGAAGTAAAGTAAGAAAAGAAGATAGAATTTCAGTTTTAAGGAGCTTGATTTAGAAGTAATAAGTATTTAGAAAAGTGAAGAAGTAAAGTAAGAAAAGAATATCTAATGATAAGTTTTCGTAGCAAGCACTAAAATATAAGTTAGAATATCCAAAATGTTAGTAATAATGTCACAATTACGAATCTGTATTCGGTTTGTCAAGATATGCTTGTAGATGAAAGTTAGCCTATAGAAAAGTGAAGAAGTAAAGTAAGAAAAGAAGATAGAATTTCAGTTTTAAGGAGCTTGATTTAGAAGTAATAAGTATTTAGAAAAGTGAAGAAGTAAAGTAAGAAAAGAATATCTAATGATAAGTTTTCGTACCAAGCACTAAAATATAAGTTAGAATATCCAAAATGTTAGTAATAATGTCACAATTACGAATCTGTATTCGGTTTGTCAAGATATGCTTGTAGATGAAAGTTAGCCTATAGAAAAGTGAAGAAGTAAAGTAAGAAAAGAAGATAGAATTTCAGTTTTAAGGAGCTTGATTTAGAAGTAATAAGTATTTAGAAAAGTGAAGAAGTAAAGTAAGAAAAGAATATCTAATGATAAGTTTTCGTACCAAGCACTAAAATATAAGTTAGAATATCCAAAATGTTAGTAATAATGTCACAATTACGAATCTGTATTCGGTTTGTCAAGATATGCTTGTAGATGAAAGTTAGCCTATAGAAAAGTGAAGAAGTAAAGTAAGAAAAGAAGATAGAATTTCAGTTTTAAGGAGCTTGATTTAGAAGTAATAAGTATTTAGAAAAGTGAAGAAGTAAAGTAAGAAAAGAATATCTAATGATAAGTTTTCGTACCAAGCACTAAAATATAAGTTAGAATATCCAAAATGTTAGTAATAATGTCACAATTACGAATCTGTATTCGGTTTGTCAAGATATGCTTGTAGATGAAAGTTAGCCTATAGAAAAGTGAAGAAGTAAAGTAAGAAAAGAAGATAGAGTATCAGTTTTAAGGAGTATGCTTTGAGAAGTAATAAGTATTTAGAAAAGTGAAGAAGTAAAGTAAGAAAAGAATATCTAATGATAAGTTTTCGTACCAAGCACTAAAATATAAGTTAGAATATCCAAAATGTTAGTAATAATGTCACAATTACGAATCTGTATTCGGTTTGTCAAGATATGCTTGTAGATGAAAGTTAGCCTATAGAAAAGTGAAGAAGTAAAGTAAGAAAAGAAGATAGAATTTCAGTTTTAAGGAGCTTGATTTAGAAGTAATAAGTATTTAGAAAAGTGAAGAAGTAAAGTAAGAAAAGAATATCTAATGATAAGTTTTCGTAGCAAGCACTAAAATATAAGTTAGAATATCCAAAATGTTAGTAATAATGTCACAATTACGAATCTGTATTCGGTTTGTCAAGATATGCTTGTAGATGAAAGTTAGCCTATAGAAAAGTGAAGAAGTAAAGTAAGAAAAGAAGATAGAATTTCAGTTTTAAGGAGCTTGATTTAGAAGTAATAAGTATTTAGAAAAGTGAAGAAGTAAAGTAAGAAAAGAATATCTAATGATAAGTTTTCGTACCAAGCACTAAAATATAAGTTAGAATATCCAAAATGTTAGTAATAATGTCACAATTACGAATCTGTATTCGGTTTGTCAAGATATGCTTGTAGATGAAAGTTAGCCTATAGAAAAGTGAAGAAGTAAAGTAAGAAAAGAAGATAGAATTTCAGTTTTAAGGAGCTTGATTTAGAAGTAATAAGTATTTAGAAAAGTGAAGAAGTAAAGTAAGAAAAGAATATCTAATGATAAGTTTTCGTACCAAGCACTAAAATATAAGTTAGAATATCCAAAATGTTAGTAATAATGTCACAATTACGAATCTGTATTCGGTTTGTCAAGATATGCTTGTAGATGAAAGTTAGCCTATAGAAAAGTGAAGAAGTAAAGTAAGAAAAGAAGATAGAATTTCAGTTTTAAGGAGCTTGATTTAGAAGTAATAAGTATTTAGAAAAGTGAAGAAGTAAAGTAAGAAAAGAATATCTAATGATAAGTTTTCGTACCAAGCACTAAAATATAAGTTAGAATATCCAAAATGTTAGTAATAATGTCACAATTACGAATCTGTATTCGGTTTGTCAAGATATGCTTGTAGATGAAAGTTAGCCTATAGAAAAGTGAAGAAGTAAAGTAAGAAAAGAAGATAGAGTATCAGTTTTAAGGAGTATGCTTTGAGAAGTAATAAGTATTTAGAAAAGTGAAGAAGTAAAGTAAGAAAAGAATATCTAATGATAAGTTTTCGTACAAGCACTAAAATATAAGTTAGAATATCCAAAATGTTAGTAATAATGTCACAATTACGAATCTGTATTCGGTTTGTCAAGATATGCATGTAGATGAAAGTTAGCCTATAGAAAAGTGAAGAAGTAAAGTAAGAAAAGAAGATAGAATTTCAGTTTTAAGGAGCTTGATTTAGAAGTAATAAGTATTTAGAAAAGTGAAGAAGTAAAGTAAGAAAAGAATATCTAATGATAAGTTTTCGTACCAAGCACTAAAATATAAGTTAGAATATCCAAATGTTAGTAATAATGTCACAATTACGAATCTGTATTCGGTTTGTCAAGATATGCTTGTAGATGAAAGTTAGCCTATAGAAAAGTGAAGAAGTAAAGTAAGAAAAGAAGATAGAATTTCAGTTTTTAAGGAGCTTGATTTAGAAGTAATAAGTATTTAGAAAAGTGAAGAAGTAAAGATAAGAAAAGAATATCTAATGATAAGTTTTCGTACCAAGCACTAAAATATAAGTTAGAATATCCAAAATGTTAGTAATAATGTCACAATTACGAATCTGTATTCGGTTTGTCAAGATATGCTTGTAGATGAAAGTTAGCCTATAGAAAAGTGAAGAAGTAAAGTAAGAAAAGAAGATAGAATTTCAGTTTTAAGGAGCTTGATTTAGAAGTAATAAGTATTTAGAAAAGTGAAGAAGTAAAGTAAGAAAAGAATATCTAATGATAAGTTTTCGTACCAAGCACTAAAATATAAGTTAGAATATCCAAAATGTTAGTAATAATGTCACAATTACGAATCTGTATTCGGTTTGTCAAGATATGCTTGTAGATGAAAGTTAGCCTATAGAAAAGTGAAGAAGTAAAGTAAGAAAAGAAGATAGAATTTCAGTTTTAAGGAGCTTGATTTAGAAGTAATAAGTATTTAGAAAAGTGAAGAAGTAAAGTAAGAAAAGAATATCTAATGATAAGTTTTCGTACCAAGCACTAAAATATAAGTTAGAATATCCAAAATGTTAGTAATAATGTCACAATTACGAATCTGTATTCGGTTTGTCAAGATATGCTTGTAGATGAAAGTTAGCCTATAGAAAAGTGAAGAAGTAAAGTAAGAAAAGAAGATAGAATTTCAGTTTTAAGGAGCTTGATTTAGAAGTAATAAGTATTTAGAAAAGTGAAGAAGTAAAGTAAGAAAAGAATATCTAATGATAAGTTTTCGTACCAAGCACTAAAATATAAGTTAGAATATCCAAAATGTTAGTAATAATGTCACAATTACGAATCTGTATTCGGTTTGTCAAGATATGCTTGTAGATGAAAGTTAGCCTATAGAAAAGTGAAGAAGTAAAGTAAGAAAAGAAGATAGAATTTCAGTTTTAAGGAGCTTGATTTAGAAGTAATAAGTATTTAGAAAAGTGAAGAAGTAAAGTAAGAAAAGAATATCTAATGATAAGTTTTCGTACCAAGCACTAAAATATAAGTTAGAATATCCAAAATGTTAGTAATAATGTCACAATTACGAATCTGTATTCGGTTTGTCAAGATATGCTTGTAGATGAAAGTTAGCCTATAGAAAAGTGAAGAAGTAAAGTAAGAAAAGAAGATAGAATTTCAGTTTTAAGGAGCTTGATTTAGAAGTAATAAGTATTTAGAAAAGTGAAGAAGTAAAGTAAGAAAAGAATATCTAATGATAAGTTTTCGTACCAAGCACTAAAATATAAGTTAGAATATCCAAAATGTTAGTAATAATGTCACAATTACGAATCTGTATTCGGTTTGTCAAGATATGCTTGTAGATGAAAGTTAGCCTATAGAAAAAGTGAAGAAGTAAAGTAAGAAAAGAAGATAGAATTTCAGTTTTAAGGAGCTTGATTTAGAAGTAATAAGTATTTAGAAAAGTGAAGAAGTAAAGTAAGAAAAGAATATCTAATGATAAGTTTTCGTACCAAGCACTAAAATATAAGTTAGAATATCCAAAATGTTAGTAATAATGTCACAATTACGAATCTGTATTCGGTTTGTCAAGATATGCTTGTAGATGAAAGTTAGCCTATAGAAAAGTGAAGAAGTAAAGTAAGAAAAGAAGATAGAATTTCAGTTTTAAGGAGCTTGATTTAGAAGTAATAAGTATTTAGAAAAGTGAAGAAGTAAAGTAAGAAAAGAATATCTAATGATAAGTTTTCGTACCAAGCACTAAAATATAAGTTAGAATATCCAAAATGTTAGTAATAATGTCACAATTACGAATCTGTATTCGGTTTGTCAAGATATGCTTGTAGATGAAAGTTAGCCTATAGAAAAGTGAAGAAGTAAAGTAAGAAAAGAAGATAGAATTTCAGTTTTAAGGAGCTTGATTTAGAAGTAATAAGTATTTAGAAAAGTGAAGAAGTAAAGTAAGAAAAGAATATCTAATGATAAGTTTTCGTACCAAGCACTAAAATATAAGTTAGAATATCCAAAATGTTAGTAATAATGTCACAATTACGAATCTGTATTCGGTTTGTCAAGATATGCTTGTAGATGAAAGTTAGCCTATAGAAAAGTGAAGAAGTAAAGTAAGAAAAGAAGATAGAATTTCAGTTTTAAGGAGCTTGATTTAGAAGTAATAAGTATTTAGAAAAGTGAAGAAGTAAAGTAAGAAAAGAATATCTAATGATAAGTTTTCGTACCAAGCACTAAAATATAAGTTAGAATATCCAAAATGTTAGTAATAATGTCACAATTACGAATCTGTATTCGGTTTGTCAAGATATGCTTGTAGATGAAAGTTAGCCTATAGAAAAGTGAAGAAGTAAAGTAAGAAAAGAAGATAGAATTTCAGTTTTAAGGAGCTTGATTTAGAAGTAATAAGTATTTAGAAAAGTGAAGAAGTAAAGTAAGAAAAGAATATCTAATGATAAGTTTTCGTACCAAGCACTAAAATATAAGTTAGAATATCCAAAATGTTAGTAATAATGTCACAATTACGAATCTGTATTCGGTTTGTCAAGATATGCTTGTAGATGAAAGTTAGCCTATAGAAAAGTGAAGAAGTAAAGTAAGAAAAGAAGATAGAATTTCAGTTTTAAGGAGCTTGATTTAGAAGTAATAAGTATTTAGAAAAGTGAAGAAGTAAAGTAAGAAAAGAATATCTAATGATAAGTTTTCGTACCAAGCACTAAAATATAAGTTTAGAATATCCAAAATGTTAGTAATAATGTCACAATTACGAATCTGTATTCGGTTTGTCAAGATATGCTTGTAGATGAAAGTTAGCCTATAGAAAAGTGAAGAAGTAAAGTAAGAAAAGAAGATAGAATTTCAGTTTTAAGGAGCTTGATTTAGAAGTAATAAGTATTTAGAAAAGTGAAGAAGTAAAGTAAGAAAAGAATATCTAATGATAAGTTTTCGTACCAAGCACTAAAATATAAGTTAGAATATCCAAAATGTTAGTAATAATGTCACAATTACGAATCTGTATTCGGTTTGTCAAGATATGCTTGTAGATGAAAGTTAGCCTATAGAAAAGTGAAGAAGTAAAGTAAGAAAAGAAGATAGAATTTCAGTTTTAAGGAGCTTGATTTAGAAGTAATAAGTATTTAGAAAAGTGAAGAAGTAAAGTAAGAAAAGAATATCTAATGATAAGTTTTCGTACCAAGCACTAAAATATAAGTTAGAATATCCAAAATGTTAGTAATAATGTCACAATTACGAATCTGTATTCGGTTTGTCAAGATATGCTTGTAGATGAAAGTTAGCCTATAGAAAAGTGAAGAAGTAAAGTAAGAAAAGAAGATAGAATTTCAGTTTTAAGGAGCTTGATTTAGAAGTAATAAGTATTTAGAAAAGTGAAGAAGTAAAGTAAGAAAAGAATATCTAATGATAAGTTTTCGTACCAAGCACTAAAATATAAGTTAGAATATCCAAAATGTTAGTAATAATGTCACAATTACGAATCTGTATTCGGTTTGTCAAGATATGCTTGTAGATGAAAGTTAGCCTATAGAAAAGTGAAGAAGTAAAGTAAGAAAAGAAGATAGAATTTCAGTTTTAAGGAGCTTGATTTAGAAGTAATAAGTATTTAGAAAAGTGAAGAAGTAAAGTAAGAAAAGAATATCTAATGATAAGTTTTCGTACCAAGCACTAAAATATAAGTTAGAATATCCAAAATGTTAGTAATAATGTCACAATTACGAATCTGTATTCGGTTTGTCAAGATATGCTTGTAGATGAAAGTTAGCCTATAGAAAAGTGAAGAAGTAAAGTAAGAAAAGAAGATAGAATTTCAGTTTTAAGGAGCTTGATTTAGAAGTAATAAGTATTTAGAAAAGTGAAGAAGTAAAGTAAGAAAAGAATATCTAATGATAAGTTTTCGTACCAAGCACTAAAATATAAGTTAGAATATCCAAAATGTTAGTAATAATGTCACAATTACGAATCTGTATTCGGTTTGTCAAGATATGCTTGTAGATGAAAGTTAGCCTATAGAAAAGTGAAGAAGTAAAGTAAGAAAAGAAGATAGATTTTCAGTTTTAAGGAGCTTGATTTAGAAGTAATAAGTATTTAGAAAAGTGAAGAAGTAAAGTAAGAAAAGAATATCTAATGATAAGTTTTCGTACCAAGCACTAAAATATAAGTTAGAATATCCAAAATGTTAGTAATAATGTCACAATTACGAATCTGTATTCGGTTTGTCAAGATATGCTTGTAGATGAAAGTTAGCCTATAGAAAAGTGAAGAAGTAAAGTAAGAAAAGAAGATAGAATTTCAGTTTTAAGGAGCTTGATTTAGAAGTAATAAGTATTTAGAAAAGTGAAGAAGTAAAGTAAGAAAAGAATATCTAATGATAAGTTTTCGTACCAAGCACTAAAATATAAGTTAGAATATCCAAAATGTTAGTAATAATGTCACAATTACGAATCTGTATTCGGTTTGTCAAGATATGCTTGTAGATGAAAGTTAGCCTATAGAAAAGTGAAGAAGTAAAGTAAGAAAAGAAGATAGAATTTCAGTTTTAAGGAGCTTGATTTAGAAGTAATAAGTATTTAGAAAAGTGAAGAAGTAAAGTAAGAAAAGAATATCTAATGATAAGTTTTCGTACCAAGCACTAAAATATAAGTTAGAATATCCAAAATGTTAGTAATAATGTCACAATTACGAATCTGTATTCGGTTTGTCAAGATATGCTTGTAGATGAAAGTTAGCCTATAGAAAAGTGAAGAAGTAAAGTAAGAAAAGAAGATAGAATTTCAGTTTTAAGGAGCTTGATTTAGAAGTAATAAGTATTTAGAAAAGTGAAGAAGTAAAGTAAGAAAAGAATATCTAATGATAAGTTTTCGTACCAAGCACTAAAATATAAGTTAGAATATCCAAAATGTTAGTAATAATGTCACAATTACGAATCTGTATTCGGTTTGTCAAGATATGCTTGTAGATGAAAGTTAGCCTATAGAAAAGTGAAGAAGTAAAGTAAGAAAAGAAGATAGAATTTCAGTTTTAAGGAGCTTGATTTAGAAGTAATAAGTATTTAGAAAAGTGAAGAAGTAAAGTAAGAAAAGAATATCTAATGATAAGTTTTCGTACCAAGCACTAAAATATAAGTTAGAATATCCAAAATGTTAGTAATAATGTCACAATTACGAATCTGTATTCGGTTTGTCAAGATATGCTTGTAGATGAAAGTTAGCCTATAGAAAAGTGAAGAAGTAAAGTAAGAAAAGAAGATAGAATTTCAGTTTTAAGGAGCTTGATTTAGAAGTAATAAGTATTTAGAAAAGTGAAGAAGTAAAGTAAGAAAAGAATATCTAATGATAAGTTTTCGTACCAAGCACTAAAATATAAGTTAGAATATCCAAAATGTTAGTAATAATGTCACAATTACGAATCTGTATTCGGTTTGTCAAGATATGCTTGTAGATGAAAGTTAGCCTATAGAAAAGTGAAGAAGTAAAGTAAGAAAAGAAGATAGAATTTCAGTTTTAAGGAGCTTGATTTAGAAGTAATAAGTATTTAGAAAAGTGAAGAAGTAAAGTAAGAAAAGAATATCTAATGATAAGTTTTCGTACCAAGCACTAAAATATAAGTTAGAATATCCAAAATGTTAGTAATAATGTCACAATTACGAATCTGTATTCGGTTTGTCAAGATATGCTTGTAGATGAAAGTTAGCCTATAGAAAAGTGAAGAAGTAAAGTAAGAAAAGAAGATAGAATTTCAGTTTTAAGGAGCTTGATTTAGAAGTAATAAGTATTTAGAAAAGTGAAGAAGTAAAGTAAGAAAAGAATATCTAATGATAAGTTTTCGTACCAAGCACTAAAATATAAGTTAGAATATCCAAAATGTTAGTAATAATGTCACAATTACGAATCTGTATTCGGTTTGTCAAGATATGCTTGTAGATGAAAGTTAGCCTATAGAAAAGTGAAGAAGTAAAGTAAGAAAAGAAGATAGAATTTCAGTTTTAAAGGAGCTTTGATTTAGAAGTAATAAGTATTTAGAAAAGTGAAGAAGTAAAGTAAGAAAAGAATATCTAATGATAAGTTTTCGTACCAAGCACTAAAATATAAGTTAGAATATCCAAAATGTTAGTAATAATGTCACAATTACGAATCTGTATTCGGTTTGTCAAGATATGCTTGTAGATGAAAGTTAGCCTATAGAAAAGTGAAGAAGTAAAGTAAGAAAAGAATATCTAATGATAAGTTTTCGTACCAAGCACTAAAATATAAGTTAGAATATCCAAAATGTTAGTAATAATGTCACAATTACGAATCTGTATTCGGTTTGTCAAGATATGCTTGTAGATGAAAGTTAGCCTATAGAAAAGTGAAGAAGTAAAGTAAGAAAAGAAGATAGAATTTCAGTTTTAAGGAGCTTGATTTAGAAGTAATAAGTATTTAGAAAAGTGAAGAAGTAAAGTAAGAAAAGAATATCTAATGATAAGTTTTCGTACCAAGCACTAAAATATAAGTTAGAATATCCAAAATGTTAGTAATAATGTCACAATTACGAATCTGTATTCGGTTTGTCAAGATATGCTTGTAGATGAAAGTTAGCCTATAGAAAAGTGAAGAAGTAAAGTAAGAAAAGAAGATAGAATTTCAGTTTTAAGGAGCTTGATTTAGAAGTAATAAGTATTTAGAAAAGTGAAGAAGTAAAGTAAGAAAAGAATATCTAATGATAAGTTTTCGTACCAAGCACTAAAATATAAGTTAGAATATCCAAAATGTTAGTAATAATGTCACAATTACGAATCTGTATTCGGTTTGTCAAGATATGCTTGTAGATGAAAGTTAGCCTATAGAAAAGTGAAGAAGTAAAGTAAGAAAAGAAGATAGAATTTCAGTTTTAAGGAGCTTGATTTAGAAGTAATAAGTATTTAGAAAAGTGAAGAAGTAAAGTAAGAAAAGAATATCTAATGATAAGTTTGCGTAGCAAGCACTAAAATATAAGTTAGAATATCCAAAATGTTAGTAATAATGTCACAATTACGAATCTGTATTCGGTTTGTCAAGATATGCTTGTAGATGAAAGTTAGCCTATAGAAAAGTGAAGAAGTAAAGTAAGAAAAGAAGATAGAATTTCAGTTTTAAGGAGCTTGATTTAGAAGTAATAAGTATTTAGAAAAGTGAAGAAGTAAAGTAAGAAAAGAATATCTAATGATAAGTTTTCGTACCAAGCACTAAAATATAAGTTAGAATATCCAAAATGTTAGTAATAATGTCACAATTACGAATCTGTATTCGGTTTGTCAAGATATGCTTGTAGATGAAAGTTAGCCTATAGAAAAGTGAAGAAGTAAAGTAAGAAAAGAAGATAGAATTTCAGTTTTAAGGAGCTTGATTTAGAAGTAATAAGTATTTAGAAAAGTGAAGAAGTAAAGTAAGAAAAGAATATCTAATGATAAGTTTGCGTAGCAAGCACTAAAATATAAGTTAGAATATCCAAAATGTTAGTAATAATGTCACAATTACGAATCTGTATTCGGTTTGTCAAGATATGCTTGTAGATGAAAGTTAGCCTATAGAAAAGTGAAGAAGTAAAAGTAAGAAAAGAAGATAGAATTTCAGTTTTAAGGAGCTTGATTTAGAAGTAATAAGTATTTAGAAAAGTGAAGAAGTAAAGTAAGAAAGAATATCTAATGATAAGTTTTTCGTACCAAGCACTAAAATATAAGTTAGAATATCCAAAATGTTAGTAATAATGTCACAATTACGAATCTGTATTCGGTTTGTCAAGATATGCTTGTAGATGAAAGTTAGCCTATAGAAAAGTGAAGAAGTAAAGTAAGAAAAGAAGATAGAATTTCAGTTTTAAGGAGCTTGATTTAGAAGTAATAAGTATTTAGAAAAGTGAAGAAGTAAAGTAAGAAAAGAATATCTAATGATAAGTTTTCGTAGCAAGCACTAAAATATAAGTTAGAATATCCAAAATGTTAGTAATAATGTCACAATTACGAATCTGTATTCGGTTTGTCAAGATATGCTTGTAGATGAAAGTTAGCCTATAGAAAAGTGAAGAAGTAAAGTAAGAAAAGAAGATAGAGTATCAGTTTTAAGGAGTATGCTTTGAGAAGTAATAAGTATTTAGAAAAGTGAAGAAGTAAAGTAAGAAAAGAATATCTAATGATAAGTTTTCGTACCAAGCACTAAAATATAAGTTTAGAATATCCAAAATGTTAGTAATAATGTCACAATTACGAATCTGTATTCGGTTTGTCAAGATATGCTTGTAGATGAAAGTTAGCCTATAGAAAAGTGAAGAAGTAAAGTAAGAAAAGAAGATAGAATTTCAGTTTTAAGGAGCTTGATTTAGAAGTAATAAGTATTTAGAAAAGTGAAGAAGTAAAGTAAGAAAAGAATATCTAATGATAAGTTTGCGTAGCAAGCACTAAAATATAAGTTAGAATATCCAAAATGTTAGTAATAATGTCACAATTACGAATCTGTATTCGGTTTGTCAAGATATGCTTGTAGATGAAAGTTAGCCTATAGAAAAGTGAAGAAGTAAAGTAAGAAAAGAAGATAGAATTTCAGTTTTAAGGAGCTTGATTTAGAAGTAATAAGTATTTAGAAAAGTGAAGAAGTAAAGTAAGAAAAGAATATCTAATGATAAGTTTTCGTACCAAGCACTAAAATATAAGTTAGAATATCCAAAATGTTAGTAATAATGTCACAATTACGAATCTGTATTCGGTTTGTCAAGATATGCTTGTAGATGAAAGTTAGCCTATAGAAAAGTGAAGAAGTAAAGTAAGAAAAGAAGATAGAATTTCAGTTTTAAAGGAGCTTGATTTAGAAGTAATAAGTATTTAGAAAAGTGAAGAAGTAAAGTAAGAAAAGAATATCTAATGATAAGTTTTCGTACCAAGCACTAAAATATAAGTTAGAATATCCAAAATGTTAGTAATAATGTCACAATTACGAATCTGTATTCGGTTTGTCAAGATATGCTTGTAGATGAAAGTTAGCCTATAGAAAAGTGAAGAAGTAAAGTAAGAAAAGAAGATAGAATTTCAGTTTTAAGGAGCTTGATTTAGAAGTAATAAGTATTTAGAAAAGTGAAGAAGTAAAGTAAGAAAAGAATATCTAATGATAAGTTTGCGTAGCAAGCACTAAAATATAAGTTAGAATATCCAAAATGTTAGTAATAATGTCACAATTACGAATCTGTATTCGGTTTGTCAAGATATGCTTGTAGATGAAAGTTAGCCTATAGAAAAGTGAAGAAGTAAAGTAAGAAAAGAAGATAGAATTTCAGTTTTAAGGAGCTTGATTTAGAAGTAATAAGTATTTAGAAAAGTGAAGAAGTAAAGTAAGAAAAGAATATCTAATGATAAGTTTTCGTACCAAGCACTAAAATATAAGTTAGAATATCCAAAATGTTAGTAATAATGTCACAATTACGAATCTGTATTCGGTTTGTCAAGATATGCTTGTAGATGAAAGTTAGCCTATAGAAAAGTGAAGAAGTAAAGTAAGAAAAGAAGATAGAATTTCAGTTTTAAGGAGCTTGATTTAGAAGTAATAAGTATTTAGAAAAGTGAAGAAGTAAAGTAAGAAAAGAATATCTAATGATAAGTTTGCGTAGCAAGCACTAAAATATAAGTTAGAATATCCAAAATGTTAGTAATAATGTCACAATTACGAATCTGTATTCGGTTTGTCAAGATATGCTTGTAGATGAAAGTTAGCCTATAGAAAAGTGAAGAAGTAAAGTAAGAAAAGAAGATAGAATTTCAGTTTTAAGGAGCTTGATTTAGAAGTAATAAGTATTTAGAAAAGTGAAGAAGTAAAGTAAGAAAAGAATATCTAATGATAAGTTTTCGTACCAAGCACTAAAATATAAGTTAGAATATCCAAAATGTTAGTAATAATGTCACAATTACGAATCTGTATTCGGTTTGTCAAGATATGCTTGTAGATGAAAGTTAGCCTATAGAAAAGTGAAGAAGTAAAGTAAGAAAAGAAGATAGAATTTCAGTTTTAAGGAGCTTGATTTAGAAGTAATAAGTATTTAGAAAGTGAAGAAGTAAAGTAAGAAAAGAATATCTAATGATAAGTTTGCGTAGCAAGCACTAAAATATAAGTTAGAATATCCAAAATGTTAGTAATAATGTCACAATTACGAATCTGTATTCGGTTTTGTCAAGATATGCTTGTAGATGAAAGTTAGCCTATAGAAAAGTGAAGAAGTAAAGTAAGAAAAGAAGATAGAATTTCAGTTTTAAGGAGCTTGATTTAGAAGTAATAAGTATTTAGAAAAGTGAAGAAGTAAAGTAAGAAAAGAATATCTAATGATAAGTTTTCGTACCAAGCACTAAAATATAAGTTAGAATATCCAAAATGTTAGTAATAATGTCACAATTACGAATCTGTATTCGGTTTGTCAAGATATGCTTGTAGATGAAAGTTAGCCTATAGAAAAGTGAAGAAGTAAAGTAAGAAAAGAAGATAGAATTTCAGTTTTAAGGAGCTTGATTTAGAAGTAATAAGTATTTAGAAAAGTGAAGAAGTAAAGTAAGAAAAGAATATCTAATGATAAGTTTGCGTAGCAAGCACTAAAATATAAGTTAGAATATCCAAAATGTTAGTAATAATGTCACAATTACGAATCTGTATTCGGTTTGTCAAGATATGCTTGTAGATGAAAGTTAGCCTATAGAAAAGTGAAGAAGTAAAGTAAGAAAAGAAGATAGAATTTCAGTTTTAAGGAGCTTGATTTAGAAGTAATAAGTATTTAGAAAAGTGAAGAAGTAAAGTAAGAAAAGAATATCTAATGATAAGTTTTCGTACCAAGCACTAAAATATAAGTTAGAATATCCAAAATGTTAGTAATAATGTCACAATTACGAATCTGTATTCGGTTTGTCAAGATATGCTTGTAGATGAAAGTTAGCCTATAGAAAAGTGAAGAAGTAAAGTAAGAAAAGAAGATAGAATTTCAGTTTTTAAGGAGCTTGATTTAGAAGTAATAAGTATTTAGAAAAGTGAAGAAGTAAAGTAAGAAAAGAATATCTAATGATAAGTTTTCGTACAAGCACTAAAATATAAGTTAGAATATCCAAAATGTTAGTAATAATGTCACAATTACGAATCTGTATTCGGTTTGTCAAGATATGCTTGTAGATGAAAGTTAGCCTATAGAAAAGTGAAGAAGTAAAGTAAGAAAAGAAGATAGAATTTCAGTTTTAAGGAGCTTGATTTAGAAGTAATAAGTATTTAGAAAAGTGAAGAAGTAAAGTAAGAAAAGAATATCTAATGATAAGTTTTCGTACCAAGCACTAAAATATAAGTTAGAATATCCAAAATGTTAGTAATAATGTCACAATTACGAATCTGTATTCGGTTTGTCAAGATATGCTTGTAGATGAAAGTTAGCCTATAGAAAAGTGAAGAAGTAAAGTAAGAAAAGAAGATAGAATTTCAGTTTTAAGGAGCTTGATTTAGAAGTAATAAGTATTAGAAAAGTGAAGAAGTAAAGTAAGAAAAGAATATCTAATGATAAGTTTGCGTAGCAAGCACTAAAATATAAGTTAGAATATCCAAAATGTTAGTAATAATGTCACAATTACGAATCTGTATTCGGTTTGTCAAGATATGCTTGTAGATGAAAGTTAGCCTATAGAAAAGTGAAGAAGTAAAGTAAGAAAAGAAGATAGAATTTCAGTTTTAAGGAGCTTGATTTAGAAGTAATAAGTATTTAGAAAAGTGAAGAAGTAAAGTAAGAAAAGAATATCTAATGATAAGTTTTCGTACCAAGCACTAAAATATAAGTTAGAATATCCAAAATGTTAGTAATAATGTCACAATTACGAATCTGTATTCGGTTTGTCAAGATATGCTTGTAGATGAAAGTTAGCCTATAGAAAAGTGAAGAAGTAAAGTAAGAAAAGAAGATAGAATTTCAGTTTTAAGGAGCTTGATTTAGAAGTAATAAGTATTTAGAAAAAGTGAAGAAGTAAAGTAAGAAAAGAATATCTAATGATAAGTTTGCGTAGCAAGCACTAAAATATAAGTTAGAATATCCAAAATGTTAGTAATAATGTCACAATTACGAATCTGTATTCGGTTTGTCAAGATATGCTTGTAGATGAAAGTTAGCCTATAGAAAAGTGAAGAAGTAAAAGTAAGAAAAGAAGATAGAATTTCAGTTTTAAGGAGCTTGATTTAGAAGTAATAAGTATTTAGAAAAGTGAAGAAGTAAAGTAAGAAAAGAATATCTAATGATAAGTTTTCGTACCAAGCACTAAAATATAAGTTAGAATATCCAAAATGTTAGTAATAATGTCACAATTACGAATCTGTATTCGGTTTGTCAAGATATGCTTGTAGATGAAAGTTAGCCTATAGAAAAGTGAAGAAGTAAAGTAAGAAAAGAAGATAGAATTTCAGTTTTAAGGAGCTTGATTTAGAAGTAATAAGTATTTAGAAAAGTGAAGAAGTAAAGTAAGAAAAGAATATCTAATGATAAGTTTGCGTAGCAAGCACTAAAATATAAGTTAGAATATCCAAAATGTTAGTAATAATGTCACAATTACGAATCTGTATTCGGTTTGTCAAGATATGCTTGTAGATGAAAGTTAGCCTATAGAAAAGTGAAGAAGTAAAGTAAGAAAAGAAGATAGAATTTCAGTTTTAAGGAGCTTGATTTAGAAGTAATAAGTATTTAGAAAAGTGAAGAAGTAAAGTAAGAAAAGAATATCTAATGATAAGTTTTCGTACCAAGCACTAAAATATAAGTTAGAATATCCAAAATGTTAGTAATAATGTCACAATTACGAATCTGTATTCGGTTTGTCAAGATATGCTTGTAGATGAAAGTTAGCCTATAGAAAAGTGAAGAAGTAAAGTAAGAAAAGAAGATAGAATTTCAGTTTTAAGGAGCTTGATTTAGAAGTAATAAGTATTTAGAAAAGTGAAGAAGTAAAGTAAGAAAAGAATATCTAATGATAAGTTTTCGTACCAAGCACTAAAATATAAGTTAGAATATCCAAAATGTTAGTAATAATGTCACAATTACGAATCTGTATTCGGTTTGTCAAGATATGCTTGTAGATGAAAGTTAGCCTATAGAAAAGTGAAGAAGTAAAGTAAGAAAAGAAGATAGAATTTCAGTTTTAAGGAGCTTGATTTAGAAGTAATAAGTATTTAGAAAAGTGAAGAAGTAAAGTAAGAAAAGAATATCTAATGATAAGTTTGCGTAGCAAGCACTAAAATATAAGTTAGAATATCCAAAATGTTAGTAATAATGTCACAATTACGAATCTGTATTCGGTTTGTCAAGATATGCTTGTAGATGAAAGTTAGCCTATAGAAAAGTGAAGAAGTAAAGTAAGAAAAGAAGATAGAATTTCAGTTTTAAGGAGCTTGATTTAGAAGTAATAAGTATTTAGAAAAGTGAAGAAGTAAAGTAAGAAAAGAATATCTAATGATAAGTTTGCGTAGCAAGCACTAAAATATAAGTTAGAATATCCAAAATGTTAGTAATAATGTCACAATTACGAATCTGTATTCGGTTTGTCAAGATATGCTTGTAGATGAAAGTTAGCCTATAGAAAAGTGAAGAAGTAAAGTAAGAAAAGAAGATAGAATTTCAGTTTTAAGGAGCTTGATTTAGAAGTAATAAGTATTTAGAAAAGTGAAGAAGTAAAGTAAGAAAAGAATATCTAATGATAAGTTTTCGTACCAAGCACTAAAATATAAGTTAGAATATCCAAAATGTTAGTAATAATGTCACAATTACGAATCTGTATTCGGTTTGTCAAGATATGCTTGTAGATGAAAGTTAGCCTATAGAAAAGTGAAGAAGTAAAGTAAGAAAAGAAGATAGAATTTCAGTTTTAAGGAGCTTGATTTAGAAGTAATAGTATTTAGAAAAGTGAAGAAGTAAAGTAAGAAAAGAATATCTAATGATAAGTTTTCGTACCAAGCACTAAAATATAAGTTAGAATATCCAAAATGTTAGTAATAATGTCACAATTACGAATCTGTATTCGGTTTGTCAAGATATGCTTGTAGATGAAAGTTAGCCTATAGAAAAGTGAAGAAGTAAAGTAAGAAAAGAAGATAGAATTTCAGTTTTAAGGAGCTTGATTTAGAAGTAATAAGTATTTAGAAAAGTGAAGAAGTAAAGTAAGAAAAAGAAATATCTAATGATAAGTTTTCGTACCAAGCACTAAAATATAAGTTAGAATATCCAAAATGTTAGTAATAATGTCACAATTACGAATCTGTATTCGGTTTGTCAAGATATGCTTGTAGATGAAAGTTAGCCTATAGAAAAGTGAAGAAGTAAAGTAAGAAAAGAAGATAGAATTTCAGTTTTAAGGAGCTTGATTTAGAAGTAATAAGTATTTAGAAAAGTGAAGAAGTAAAGTAAGAAAAGAATATCTAATGATAAGTTTTCGTACCAAGCACTAAAATATAAGTTAGAATATCCAAAATGTTAGTAATAATGTCACAATTACGAATCTGTATTCGGTTTGTCAAGATTATGCTTGTAGATGAAAGTTAGCCTATAGAAAAGTGAAGAAGTAAAGTAAGAAAAGAAGATAGAATTTCAGTTTTAAGGAGCTTGATTTAGAAGTAATAAGTATTTAGAAAAGTGAAGAAGTAAAGTAAGAAAAGAATATCTAATGATAAGTTTGCGTAGCAAGCACTAAAATATAAGTTAGAATATCCAAAATGTTAGTAATAATGTCACAATTACGAATCTGTATTCGGTTTTGTCAAGATATGCTTGTAGATGAAAGTTAGCCTATAGAAAAGTGAAGAAGTAAAGTAAGAAAAGAAGATAGAATTTCAGTTTTAAGGAGCTTGATTTAGAAGTAATAAGTATTTAGAAAAGTGAAGAAGTAAAGTAAGAAAAGAATATCTAATGATAAGTTTTCGTACCAAGCACTAAAATATAAGTTAGAATATCCAAAATGTTAGTAATAATGTCACAATTACGAATCTGTATTCGGTTTGTCAAGATATGCTTGTAGATGAAAGTTAGCCTATAGAAAAGTGAAGAAGTAAAGTAAGAAAAGAAGATAGAATTTCAGTTTTAAGGAGCTTGATTTAGAAGTAATAAGTATTTAGAAAAGTGAAGAAGTAAAGTAAGAAAAGAATATCTAAAGATAAGTTTGCGTAGCAAGCACTAAAATAATAAGTTAGAATATCCAAAATGTTAGTAATAATGTCACAATTACGAATCTGTATTCGGTTTGTCAAGATATGCTTGTAGATGAAAGTTAGCCTATAGAAAAGTGAAGAAGTAAAGTAAGAAAAGAAGATAGAATTTCAGTTTTAAGGAGCTTGATTTAGAAGTAATAAGTATTTAGAAAAGTGAAGAAGTAAAGTAAGAAAAAGAATATCTAATGATAAGTTTTCGTACCAAGCACTAAAATATAAGTTAGAATATCCAAAATGTTAGTAATAATGTCACAATTACGAATCTGTATTCGGTTTGTCAAGATATGCTTGTAGATGAAAGTTAGCCTATAGAAAAGTGAAGAAGTAAAGTATGAAAAGAAGATAGAATTTCAGTTTTAAAGGAGCTTGATTTAGAAGTAATAAGTATTTAGAAAAGTGAAGAAGTAAAGTAAGAAAAGAATATCTAATGATAATGTTTGCGTAGCAAGCACTAAAATATAAGTTAGAATATCCAAAATGTTAGTAATAATGTCACAATTACGAATCTGTATTCGGTTTGTCAAGATATGCTTGTAGATGAAAGTTAGCCTATAGAAAAGTGAAGAAGTAAAGTAAGAAAAGAAGATAGAATTTCAGTTTTAAGGAGCTTGATTTAGAAGTAATAAGTATTTAGAAAAGTGAAGAAGTAAAGTAAGAAAAGAATATCTAATGATAAGTTTTCGTACCAAGCACTAAAATATAAGTTAGAATATCCAAAATGTTAGTAATAATGTCACAATTACGAATCTGTATTCGGTTTGTCAAGATATGCTTGTAGATGAAAGTTAGCCTATAGAAAAGTGAAGAAGTAAAGTAAGAAAAGAATATCTAATGATAAGTTTTCGTACCAAGCACTAAAATATAAGTTAGAATATCCAAAATGTTAGTAATAATGTCACAATTACGAATCTGTATTCGGTTTGTCAAGATATGCTTGTAGATGAAAGTTAGCCTATAGAAAAGTGAAGAAGTAAAGTAAGAAAAGAAGATAGAATTTCAGTTTTAAGGAGCTTGATTTAGAAGTAATAAGTATTTAGAAAAGTGAAGAAGTAAAGTAAGAAAAGAATATCTAATGATAAGTTTTCGTACCAAGCACTAAAAATATAAGTTAGAATATCCAAAAATGTTAGTAATAATGTCACAATTACGAATCTGTATTCGGTTTGTCAAGATATGCTTTGTAGATGAAAGTTAGCCTATAGAAAAGTGAAGAAGTAAAGTAAGAAAAGAAGATAGAATTTCAGTTTTAAGGAGCTTGATTTAGAAGTAATAAGTATTTAGAAAAGTGAAGAAGTAAAGTAAGAAAAGAATATCTAATGATAAGTTTGCGTAGCAAGCACTAAAATATAAGTTAGAATATCCAAAATGTTAGTAATAATGTCACAATTACGAATCTGTATTCGGTTTGTCAAGATATGCTTGTAGATGAAAGTTAGCCTATAGAAAAGTGAAGAAGTAAAGTAAGAAAAGAAGATAGAATTTCAGTTTTAAGGAGCTTGATTTAGAAGTAATAAGTATTTAGAAAAGTGAAGAAGTAAAGTAAGAAAAGAATATCTAATGATAAGTTTTCGTAGCAAGCACTAAAATATAAGTTAGAATATCCAAAATGTTAGTAATAATGTCACAATTACGAATCTGTATTCGGTTTGTCAAGATATGCTTGTAGATGAAAGTTAGCCTATAGAAAAGTGAAGAAGTAAAGTAAGAAAAGAAGATAGAATTTCAGTTTTAAGGAGCTTGATTTAGAAGTAATAAGTATTTAGAAAAGTGAAGAAGTAAAGTAAGAAAAGAATATCTAATGATAAGTTTGCGTAGCAAGCACTAAAATATAAGTTAGAATATCCAAAATGTTAGTAATAAATGTCACAATTACGAATCTGTATTCGGTTTGTCAAGATATGCTTGTAGATGAAAGTTAGCCTATAGAAAAGTGAAGAAGTAAAGTAAGAAAAGAAGATAGAATTTCAGTTTTAAGGAGCTTGATTTAGAAGTAATAAGTATTTAGAAAAGTGAAGAAGTAAAGTAAGAAAAGAATATCTAATGATAAGTTTGCGTAGCAAGCACTAAAATATAAGTTAGAATATCCAAAATGTTAGTAATAATGGTCACAATTACGAATCTGTATTCGGTTTGTCAAGATATGCTTGTAGATGAAAGTTAGCCTATAGAAAAGTGAAGAAGTAAAGTAAGAAAAGAAGATAGAATTTCAGTTTTAAGGAGCTTGATTTAGAAGTAATAAGTATTTTAGAAAAGTGAAGAAGTAAAGTAAGAAAAGAATATCTAATGATAAGTTTTCGTAGCAAGCACTAAAATATAAGTTAGAATATCCAAAATGTTAGTAATAATGTCACAATTACGAATCTGTATTCGGTTTGTCAAGATATGCTTGTAGATGAAAGTTAGCCTATAGAAAAGTGAAGAAGTAAAGTAAGAAAAGAAGATAGAATTTCAGTTTTAAGGAGCTTGATTTAGAAGTAATAAGTATTTAGAAAAGTGAAGAAGTAAAGTAAGAAAAGAATATCTAATGATAAGTTTGCGTAGCAAGCACTAAAATATAAGTTAGAATATCCAAAATGTTAGTAATAATGTCACAATTACGAATCTGTATTCGGTTTGTCAAGATATGCTTGTAGATGAAAGTTAGCCTATAGAAAAGTGAAGAAGTAAAGTAAGAAAAGAAGATAGAATTTCAGTTTTAAGGAGCTTGATTTAGAAGTAATAAGTATTTAGAAAAGTGAAGAAGTAAAGTAAGAAAAGAATATCTAATGATAAGTTTGCGTAGCAAGCACTAAAATATAAGTTAGAATATCCAAAATGTTAGTAATAATGTCACAATTACGAATCTGTATTCGGTTTGTCAAGATATGCTTGTAGATGAAAGTTAGCCTATAGAAAAGTGAAGAAGTAAAGTAAGAAAAGAAGATAGAATTTCAGTTTTAAGGAGCTTGATTAGAAGTAATAAGTATTTAGAAAAGTGAAGAAGTAAAGTAAGAAAAGAATATCTAATGATAAGTTTGCGTAGCAAGCACTAAAATATAAGTTAGAATATCCAAAATGTTAGTAATAATGTCACAATTACGAATCTGTATTCGGTTTGTCAAGATATGCTTGTAGATGAAAGTTAGCCTATAGAAAAGTGAAGAAGTAAAGTAAGAAAAGAAGATAGAATTTCAGTTTTAAGGAGCTTGATTTAGAAGTAATAAGTATTTAGAAAAGTGAAGAAGTAAAGTAAGAAAAGAATATCTAATGATAAGTTTTCGTACCAAGCACTAAAATATAAGTTAGAATATCCAAAATGTTAGTAATAATGTCACAATTACGAATCTGTATTCGGTTTGTCAAGATATGCTTGTAGATGAAAGTTAGCCTATAGAAAAGTGAAGAAGTAAAGTAAGAAAAGAAGATAGAATTTCAGTTTTAAGGAGCTTGATTTAGAAGTAATAAGTATTTAGAAAAGTGAAGAAGTAAAGTAAGAAAAGAATATCTAATGATAAGTTTCGTACCAAGCACTAAAATATAAGTTAGAATATCCAAAATGTTAGTAATAATGTCACAATTACGAATCTGTATTCGGTTTGTCAAGATATGCTTGTAGATGAAAGTTAGCCTATAGAAAAGTGAAGAAGTAAAGTAAGAAAAGAAGATAGAATTTCAGTTTTAAGGAGCTTGATTTAGAAGTAATAAGTATTTAGAAAAGTGAAGAAGTAAAGTAAGAAAAGAATATCTAATGATAAGTTTTGCGTACCA
>CAMPDV010002524.1:0-65151 GCA_946699065.1 Loxodes magnus | reverse complement strand
CTTTATAACTCTTATTTTATCAAAGCTTACAAACTTAAAAACTTAAATTACTCTTCTTTTCTTACTTTTCTTCTTCACTATACTTTTAAAACTGTTAACTCTTTATAACTCTTATTTTATTAAAGCTTACAAACTTAAAAACTTAAATTACTCTTCTTTTCTTACTTTTCTTCTTCAATTTACTTTTTAAACTAACTACTCTTTATAACTCTTATTTTATTAAAGCTTACAAACTTAAAAACTTAAATTACTCTTCTTTTCTTACTTTTCTTCTTCACTTTACTTTTTAAACTAACTACTCTTTATAACTCTTATTTTATCAAAGCTTACAAACTTAAAAACCTAAATTACTCTTCTTTTCTTACTTTTCTTCTTCACTATAATTTTAAAACTAACTACTCTTTATAACTCTTATTTTATCAAAGCTTACAAACTTAAAAACTTAAATTACTCTTCTTTTCTTACTTTTCTTCTTCAATTTACTTTTAAAACTGTTAACTCTTTATAACTCTTATTTTTTCAAAGCTTACAAACTTAAAAACCTAAATTACTCTTCTTTTCTTACTTTTCTTCTTCAATTTACTTTTAAAACTGTTAACTCTTTATAACTCTTATTTTATCAAAGCTTACAAACTTAAAAACTTAAATTACTCTTCTTTTCTTACTTTTCTTCTTCACTATAATTTTAAAACTAACTACTCTTTATAACTCTTATTTTATCAAAGCTTACAAACTTAAAAACTTAAATTACTCTTCTTTTCTTACTTTTCTTCTTCACTATAATTTTAAAACTTTCTACTCTTTATAACTCTTATTTTATCAAAGCTTACAAACTTAAAAACTTAAATTACTCTTCTTTTCTTACTTTTCTTCTTCACTATAATTTTAAAACTAACTACTCTTTATAACTCTTATTTTATCAAAGCTTACAAACTTAAAAACTTAAATTACTCTTCTTTTCTTATTTTTTTTCTTCACTTTATTTTTAAAACTAACTACTCTTTATAACTCTTATTTTATCAAACTTAAAAACTTAAATTACTCTACTTTTCTTACTTTTCTTCTTCACTATAATATTTAAACTAACTACTCTTTATAACTCTTATTTTATCAAAGCTTACAAACTTAAAAACTTAAATTACTCTTCTTTTCTTACTTTTCTTCTTCAATTTACTTTTAAAACTGTTAACTCTTTATAACTCTTATTTTATCAAAGCTTACAAACTTAAAAACCTAAATTACTCTTCTTTTCTTACTTTTCTTCTTCACTATAATTTTAAAACTGTTAACTCTTTATAACTCTTATTTTATTAAAGCTTACAAACTTAAAAACTTAAATTACTCTTCTTTTCTTACTTTTCTTCTTCAATTTACTTTTTAAACTAACTACTCTTTATAACTCTTATTTTATTAAAGCTTACAAACTTAAAACTTAAATTACTCTTCTTTTCTTACTTTTCTTCTTCAATTTACTTTTTAAACTAACTACTCTTTATAACTCTTATTTTATTAAAGCTTACAAATTTAAAACTTAAATTACTCTTCTTTTCTTACTTTTCTTCTTCAATTTACTTTTTAAACTAACTACTCTTTATAACTCTTATTTTATTAAAGCTTACAAACTTAAAAACTTAAATTACTCTTCTTTTCTTACTTTTCTTCTTCACTATAATTTTAAAACTGTTAACTCTTTATAACTCTTATTTTATTAAAGCTTACAAACTTAAAAACTTAAATTACTCTTCTTTTCTTACTTTTCTTCTTCAATTTACTTTTTAAACTAACTACTCTTTATAACTCTTATTTTATTAAAGCTTACAAACTTAAAACTTAAATTACTCTTCTTTTCTTACTTTTCTTCTTCAATTTACTTTTTAAACTAACTACTCTTTATAACTCTTATTTTATTAAAGCTTACAAATTTAAAACTTAAATTACTCTTCTTTTCTTACTTTTCTTCTTCACTATAATTTTAAAACTAACTACTCTTTATAACTCTTATCTTTTCAAAGCTTACAAACTTAAAAACTTAAATTACTCTTCTTTTCTTACTTTTCTTCTTCACTATAATTTTAAAACTAACTACTCTTTATAACTGTTATCTTTTCAAAGCTTACAAACTTAAAAACTTAAATTACTCTTATCTTTTCAAAGCTTACAAACTTAAAAACTTAAATTACTCTTCTTTTCTTACTTTTCTTCTTCACTTTACCTTTTTAAAATTAAAACTTACTCAATCTAATAAAAGCTTACAAACTTAAAAACTTAAATTACTCTTCTTTTCTTAGTTTTCTTCTTCTATTTACTTTTAAAACTGTTAACTCTTTATAACTTTTATTTTATTAAAGCTTACAAACTTAAAAACTTAAATTACTCTTCTTTTCTTACTTTTCTTCTTCACTATAATTTTAAAACTAACTACTCTTTATAACTGTTATCTTTTCAAAGCTTACAAACTTAAAAACTTAAATTACTCTTCTTTTCTTACTTTTCTTCTTCACTATAATTTTAAAACTGTTAACTCTTTATAACTCTTATTTTATTAAAGCTTACAAACTTAAAAACTTAAATTACTCTTCTTTTCTTACTTTTCTTCTTCACTATAATTTTAAAACTGTTAACTCTTTATAACTCTTATCTTTTCAAAGCTTACAAACTTAAAAACTTAAATTACTCTTCTTTTCTTACTTTTCTTCTTCACTTTACTTTTAAAACTAACTACTCTTTATAACTCTTATTTTATTAAAGCTTACAAACTTAAAAACTTAAATTACTCTTCTTTTCTTACTTTTCTTCTTCACTATAATTTTAAAACTGTTAACTCTTTATAACTCTTATCTTTTCAAAGCTTACAAACTTAAAAACTTAAATTACTCTTCTTTTCTTACTTTTCTTCTTCAATTTACTTTTTAAACTAACTACTCTTTATAACTCTTATTTTATTAAAGCTTACAAACTTAAAAACTTAAATTACTCTTCTTTTCTTACTTTTCTTCTTCACTATAATTTTAAAACTGTTAACTCTTTATAACTCTTATCTTTTCAAAGCTTACAAACTTAAAAACTTAAATTACTCTTCTTTTCTTACTTTTCTTCTTCAATTTACTTTTTAAACTAACTACTCTTTATAACTCTTATTTTATTAAAGCTTACAAACTTAAAAACTTAAATTACTCTTCTTTTCTTACTTTTCTTCTTCAATTTACTTTTTAAACTAACTACTCTTTATCACTCTTATTTTATCAAAGCTTACAAACTTAAAAACTTAAATTACTCTTCTTTTCTTACTTTTCTTCTTCACTATAATTTTAAAACTAACTACTCTTTATAACTCTTATCTTTTCAAAGCTTACAAACTTAAAAACTTAAATTACTCTTCTTTTCTTACTTTTCTTCTTCACTATAATTTTAAAACTAACTACTCTTTATAACTCTTATTTTATCAAAGCTTACAAACTTAAAAACTTAAATTACTCTTCTTTTCTTACTTTTCTTCTTCACTATAATATTTAAACTAACTACTCTTTATAACTCTTATCTTTTCAAAGCTTACAAACTTAAAAACTTAAATTACTCTTCTTTTCTTACTTTTCTTCTTCACTATAATTTTAAAACTAACTACTCTTTATAACTGTTATCTTTTCAAAGCTTACAAACTTAAAAACTTAAATTACTCTTCTTTTCTTACTTTTCTTCTTCACTATAATTTTAAAACTGTTAACTCTTTATAACTTTTATTTTATTAAAGCTTACAAACTTAAAAACTTAAATTACTCTTCTTTTCTTACTTTTCTTCTTCACTTTACTTTTTAAACTAACTACTCTTTATAACTCTTATCTTTTCAAAGCTTACAAACTTAAAAACTTAAATTACTCTTCTTTTCTTACTTTTCTTCTTCACTTTACTTTTTAAACTAACTACTCTTTATAACTCTTATTTATCAAAGCTTACAAACTTAAAAACTTAAATTACTCTTCTTTTCTTACTTTTCTTCTTCACTATAATTTTAAAACTGTTAACTCTTTATAACTCTTATTTTATTAAAGCTTACAAACTTAAAAACTTAAATTACTCTTCTTTTCTTACTTTTCTTCTTCACTATAATTTTAAAACTGTTAACTCTTTATAACTCTTATCTTTTCAAAGCTTACAAACTTAAAAACTTAAATTACTCTTCTTTTCTTATTTTTTTTCTTCAATTTACTTTTAAAACTAACTACTCTTTATAACTCTTATTTTATCAAAGCTTACAAACTTAAAAACTTAAATTACTCTTCTTTTCTTACTTTTCTTCTTCAATTTACTTTTTAAACTAACTACTCTTTATAACTCTTATTTTATTAAAGCTCACAAACTTAAAAACTTAAATTACTCTTCTTTTCTTACTTTTCTTCTTCACTTTACTTTTTAAACTAACTACTCTTTATAACTCTTATTTTATCAAAGCTTACAAACTTAAAAACTTAAATTACTCTTCTTTTCTTACTTTTCTTCTTCACTATAATTTTAAAACTGTTAACTCTTTATAACTCTTATCTTTTCAAAGCTTACAAACTTAAAAACTTAAATTACTCTTCTTTTCTTACTTTTCTTCTTCACTATAATATTTAAACTAACTACTCTTTATAACTCTTATCTTTTCAAAGCTTACAAACTTAAAAACTTAAATTACTCTTCTTTTCTTACTTTTCTTCTTCACTATAATATTTAAACTAACTACTCTTTATAACTCTTATTTTATTAAAGCTTACAAACTTAAAAACTTAAATTACTCTTCTTTTCTTACTTTTCTTCTTCACTTTACTTTTTAAACTAACTACTCTTTATAACTCTTATTTTATCAAAGCTTACAAACTTAAAAACTTAAATTACTCTTCTTTTCTTACTTTTCTTCTTCACTATAATTTTAAAACTGTTAACTCTTTATAACTCTTATTTTATCAAAGCTTACAAACTTAAAAACTTAAATTACTCTTCTTTTCTTACTTTTCTTCTTCAATTTACTTTTTAAACTAACTACTCTTTATAACTCTTATTTTATTAAAGCTTACAAATTTAAAACTTAAATTACTCTTCTTTTCTTACTTTTCTTCTTCAATTTACTTTTTAAACTAACTACTCTTTATAACTCTTATTTTATTAAAGCTTACAAACTTAAAAACTTAAATTACTCTTCTTTTCTTACTTTTCTTCTTCAATTTACTTTTTAAACTAACTACTCTTTATAACTCTTATTTTATTAAAGCTTACAAATTTAAAACTTAAATTACTCTTCTTTTCTTACTTTTCTTCTTCAATTTACTTTTTAAACTAACTACTCTTTATAACTCTTATTTTATTAAAGCTTACAAACTTAAAAACTTAAATTACTCTTCTTTTCTTACTTTTCTTCTTCACTATAATTTTAAAACTGTTAACTCTTTATAACTCTTATTTTATTAAAGCTTACAAACTTAAAAACTTAAATTACTCTTCTTTTCTTACTTTTCTTCTTCAATTTACTTTTTAAACTAACTACTCTTTATAACTCTTATTTTATTAAAGCTTACAAACTTAAAACTTAAATTACTCTTCTTTTCTTACTTTTCTTCTTCAATTTACTTTTTAAACTAACTACTCTTTATAACTCTTATTTTATTAAAGCTTACAAATTTAAAACTTAAATTACTCTTCTTTTCTTACTTTTCTTCTTCACTATAATTTTAAAACTAACTACTCTTTATAACTCTTATCTTTTCAAAGCTTACAAACTTAAAAACTTAAATTACTCTTCTTTTCTTACTTTTCTTCTTCACTATAATTTTAAAACTAACTACTCTTTATAACTGTTATCTTTTCAAAGCTTACAAACTTAAAAACTTAAATTACTCTTATCTTTTCAAAGCTTACAAACTTAAAAACTTAAATTACTCTTCTTTTCTTACTTTTCTTCTTCACTTTACCTTTTTAAAATTAAAACTTACTCAATCTAATAAAAGCTTACAAACTTAAAAACTTAAATTACTCTTCTTTTCTTAGTTTTCTTCTTCTATTTACTTTTAAAACTGTTAACTCTTTATAACTTTTATTTTATTAAAGCTTACAAACTTAAAAACTTAAATTACTCTTCTTTTCTTACTTTTCTTCTTCACTTTACTTTTTAAACTAACTACTCTTTATAACTCTTATCTTTTCAAAGCTTACAAACTTAAAAACTTAAATTACTCTTCTTTTCTTACTTTTCTTCTTCACTATAATTTTAAAACTGTTAACTCTTTATAACTCTTATTTTATTAAAGCTTACAAACTTAAAAACTTAAATTACTCTTCTTTTCTTACTTTTCTTCTTCACTATAATTTTAAAACTGTTAACTCTTTATAACTCTTATCTTTTCAAAGCTTACAAACTTAAAAACTTAAATTACTCTTCTTTTCTTACTTTTCTTCTTCACTTTACTTTTAAAACTAACTACTCTTTATAACTCTTATCTTTTCAAAGCTTACAAACTTAAAAACTTAAATTACTCTTCTTTTCTTACTTTTCTTCTTCAATTTACTTTTTAAACTAACTACTCTTTATAACTCTTATTTTATTAAAGCTTACAAACTTAAAAACTTAAATTACTCTTCTTTTCTTACTTTTCTTCTTCACTTTACTTTTTAAACTAACTACTCTTTATAACTCTTATTTTATCAAAGCTTACAAACTTAAAAACTTAAATTACTCTTCTTTTCTTACTTTTCTTCTTCACTATAATTTTAAAACTGTTAACTCTTTATAACTCTTATCTTTTCAAAGCTTACAAACTTAAAAACTTAAATTACTCTTCTTTTCTTACTTTTCTTCTTCAATTTACTTTTTAAACTAACTACTCTTTATAACTCTTATTTTATTAAAGCTTACAAACTTAAAACTTAAATTACTCTTCTTTTCTTACTTTTCTTCTTCAATTTACTTTTTAAACTAACTACTCTTTATAACTCTTATTTTATTAAAGCTTACAAATTTAAAACTTAAATTACTCTTCTTTTCTTACTTTTCTTCTTCACTATAATTTTAAAACTAACTACTCTTTATAACTCTTATCTTTTCAAAGCTTACAAACTTAAAAACTTAAATTACTCTTCTTTTCTTACTTTTCTTCTTCACTATAATTTTAAAACTAACTACTCTTTATAACTGTTATCTTTTCAAAGCTTACAAACTTAAAAACTTAAATTACTCTTATCTTTTCAAAGCTTACAAACTTAAAAACTTAAATTACTCTTCTTTTCTTACTTTTCTTCTTCACTTTACCTTTTTAAAATTAAAACTTACTCAATCTAATAAAAGCTTACAAACTTAAAAACTTAAATTACTCTTCTTTTCTTAGTTTTCTTCTTCTATTTACTTTTAAAACTGTTAACTCTTTATAACTTTTATTTTATTAAAGCTTACAAACTTAAAAACTTAAATTACTCTTCTTTTCTTACTTTTCTTCTTCACTTTACTTTTTAAACTAACTACTCTTTATAACTCTTATCTTTTCAAAGCTTACAAACTTAAAAACTTAAATTACTCTTCTTTTCTTACTTTTCTTCTTCACTATAATTTTAAAACTGTTAACTCTTTATAACTCTTATTTTATTAAAGCTTACAAACTTAAAAACTTAAATTACTCTTCTTTTCTTACTTTTCTTCTTCACTATAATTTTAAAACTGTTAACTCTTTATAACTCTTATCTTTTCAAAGCTTACAAACTTAAAAACTTAAATTACTCTTCTTTTCTTACTTTTCTTCTTCACTTTACTTTTAAAACTAACTACTCTTTATAACTCTTATCTTTTCAAAGCTTACAAACTTAAAAACTTAAATTACTCTTCTTTTCTTACTTTTCTTCTTCAATTTACTTTTTAAACTAACTACTCTTTATAACTCTTATTTTATTAAAGCTTACAAACTTAAAAACTTAAATTACTCTTCTTTTCTTACTTTTCTTCTTCACTTTACTTTTTAAACTAACTACTCTTTATAACTCTTATTTTATCAAAGCTTACAAACTTAAAAACTTAAATTACTCTTCTTTTCTTACTTTTCTTCTTCACTATAATTTTAAAACTGTTAACTCTTTATAACTCTTATCTTTTCAAAGCTTACAAACTTAAAAACTTAAATTACTCTTCTTTTCTTACTTTTCTTCTTCAATTTACTTTTTAAACTAACTACTCTTTATAACTCTTATTTTATTAAAGCTTACAAACTTAAAAACTTAAATTACTCTTCTTTTCTTACTTTTCTTCTTCAATTTACTTTTTAAACTAACTACTCTTTATCACTCTTATTTTATTAAAGCTTACAAATTTAAAACTTAAATTACTCTTCTTTTCTTACTTTTCTTCTTCAATTTACTTTTTAAACTAACTACTCTTTATAACTCTTATTTTATCAAAGCTTACAAACTTAAAAACTTAAATTACTCTTCTTTTCTTACTTTTCTTCTTCACTATAATTTTAAAACTGTTAACTCTTTATAACTCTTATTTTATCAAAGCTTACAAACTTAAAAACTTAAATTACTCTTCTTTTCTTACTTTTCTTCTTCACTATAATATTTAAACTAACTACTCTTTATAACTCTTATTTTATCAAAGCTTACAAACTTAAAAACTTAAATTACTCTTCTTTTCTTACTTTTCTTCTTCACTATAATTTTAAAACTAACTACTCTTTATAACTGTTATCTTTTCAAAGCTTACAAACTTAAAAACTTAAATTACTCTTATCTTTTCAAAGCTTACAAACTTAAAAACTTAAATTACTCTTCTTTTCTTACTTTTCTTCTTCACTTTACCTTTTTAAAATTAAAACTTACTCAATCTAATAAAAGCTTACAAACTTAAAAACTTAAATTACTCTTCTTTTCTTAGTTTTCTTCTTCTATTTACTTTTAAAACTGTTAACTCTTTATAACTTTTATTTTATTAAAGCTTACAAACTTAAAAACTTAAATTACTCTTCTTTTCTTACTTTTCTTCTTCACTTTACTTTTTAAACTAACTACTCTTTATAACTCTTATCTTTTCAAAGCTTACAAACTTAAAAACTTAAATTACTCTTCTTTTCTTACTTTTCTTCTTCACTATAATTTTTAAACTAACTACTCTTTATAACTCCTATCATTTCAAAGCTTACAAACTTAAAAACTTAAATTACTCTTATCTTTTCAAAGCTTACAAACTTAAAAACTTAAATTACTCTTCTTTTCTTACTTTTCTTCTTCACTTTACCTTTTTAAAATTAAAACTTACTCAATCTAATAAAAGCTTACAAACTTAAAAACTTAAATTACTCTTCTTTTCTTACTTTTCTTCTTCTATTTACTTTTAAAACTGTTAACTCTTTATAACTTTTATTTTATTAAAGCTTACAAACTTAAAAACTTAAATTACTCTTCTTTTCTTACTTTTCTTCTTCACTTTACTTTTTAAACTAACTACTCTTTATAACTCTTATCTTTTCAAAGCTTACAAACTTAAAAACTTAAATTACTCTTCTTTTCTTACTTTTCTTCTTCACTTTACTTTTTAAACTAACTACTCTTTATAACTCTTATTTTATTAAAGCTTACAAACTTAAAAACTTAAATTACTCTTCTTTTCTTACTTTTCTTCTTCACTATAATTTTAAAACTGTTAACTCTTTATAACTCTTATTTTATTAAAGCTTACAAACTTAAAAACTTAAATTACTCTTCTTTTCTTACTTTTCTTCTTCAATTTACTTTTTAAACTAACTACTCTTTATAACTCTTATTTTATTAAAGCTTACAAACTTAAAAACTTAAATTACTCTTCTTTTCTTACTTTTCTTCTTCAATTTACTTTTTAAACTAACTACTCTTTATAACTCTTATTTTATTAAAGCTTACAAATTTAAAACTTAAATTACTCTTCTTTTCTTACTTTTCTTCTTCAATTTACTTTTTAAACTAACTACTCTTTATAACTCTTATCTTTTCAAAGCTTACAAACTTAAAAACTTAAATTACTCTTCTTTTCTTACTTTTCTTCTTCACTATAATTTTAAAACTAACTACTCTTTATAACTCTTATCTTTTCAAAGCTTACAAACTTAAAAACTTAAATTACTCTTCTTTTCTTACTTTTCTTCTTCACTATAATATTTAAACTAACTACTCTTTATAACTCTTATCTTTTCAAAGCTTACAAACTTAAAAACTTAAATTACTCTTCTTTTCTTACTTTTCTTCTTCACTATAATTTTAAAACTAACTACTCTTTATAACTGTTATCTTTTCAAAGCTTACAAACTTAAAAACTTAAATTACTCTTATCTTTTTAAAGCTTACAAACTTAAAAACTTAAATTACTCTTCTTTTCTTACTTTTCTTCTTCACTATACCTTTTTAAAATTAAAACTTACTCAATCTAATAAAAGCTTACAAACTTAAAAACTTAAATTACTCTTCTTTTCTTACTTTTCTTCTTCACTTTACTTTTTAAACTAACTACTCTTTATAACTCTTATCTTTTCAAAGCTTACAAACTTAAAAACTTAAATTACTCTTCTTTTCTTACTTTTCTTCTTCACTTTACTTTTTAAACTAACTACTCTTTATAACTCTTATTTTATTAAAGCTTACAAATTTAAAACTTAAATTACTCTTCTTTTCTTACTTTTCTTCTTCATCTTACTTTTTAAACTAACTACTCTTTATAACTCTTATCTTTTCAAAGTTTACAAACTTAAAAACTTAAATTACTCTTCTTTTCTTACTTTTCTTCTTCACTAAAATATTTAAACTAACTACTCTTTATAACTCTTATTTTATCAAAGCTTACAAACTTAAAAACTTAAATTACTCTTCTTTTCTTACTTTTCTTCTTCAATTTACTTTTTAAACTAACTACTCTTTATAACTCCTATCATTTCAAAGCTTACAAACTTAAAAACTTAAATTACTCTTCTTTTCTTACTTTTCTTCTTCACTATAATTTTAAAACTAACTACTCTTTATAACTCTTATCTTTTCAAAGCTTACAAACTTAAAAACTTAAATTACTCTACTTTTCTTACTTTTCTTCTTCACTATAATTTTAAAACTGCTAACTCTTTATAACTCTTATTTTATTAAAGCTTACAAACTTAAAAACTTAAATTACTCTACTTTTCTTACTTTTCTTCTTCACTATAATTTTAAAACTGCTAACTCTTTATAACTCTTTTTTTATCAAAGCTTACAAACTTAAAAACTTAAATTACTCTTCTTTTCTTACTTTTCTTCTTCACTTTACTTTTTAAACTAACTACTCTTTATAACTCTTATTTTATCAAAGCTTACAAATTTAAAACTTAAATTACTCTTCTTTTCTTAGTTTTCTTCTTCAATTTACTTTTTAAACTAACTACTCTTTATAACTCTTATCTTTTCAAAGCTTACAAACTTAAAAACTTAAATTACTCTACTTTTCTTACTTTTCTTCTTCACTATAATTTTAAAACTAACTACTCTTTATAACTCTTATCTTTTCAAAGCTTACAAACTTAAAAACTTAAATTACTCTACTTTTCTTACTTTTCTTCTTCACTATAATTTTAAAACTGCTAACTCTTTATAACTCTTATTTTATCAAAGCTTACAAACTTAAAAACTTAAATTACTCTTCTTTTCTTACTTTTCTTCTTCACTTTACTTTTTAAACTAACTACTCTTTATAACTCTTATTTTATCAAAGCTTACAAACTTAAAAAACTTAAATTACTCTTCTTTTCTTACTTTTCTTCTTCACTATAATTTTAAAACTGTTAACTCTTTATAACTCTTATCTTTTCAAAGCTTACAAACTTAAAAACTTAAATTACTCTTCTTTTCTTACTTTTCTTCTTCACTATAATTTTAAAACTGCTAACTCTTTATAACTCTTATTTTATTAAAGCTTACAAACTTAAAAACTTAAATTACTCTACTTTTCTTACTTTTCTTCTTCACTATAATTTTTAAACTGCTAACTCTTTATAACTCTTATTTTATCAAAGCTTACAAACTTAAAAACTTAAATTACTCTTCTTTTCTTACTTTTCTTCTTCACTTTACTTTTTAAACTAACTACTCTTTATAACTCTTATTTTATCAAAGCTTACAAACTTAAAAACTTAAATTACTCTTCTTTTCTTACTTTTCTTCTTCACTATAATTTTAAAACTGTTAACTCTTTATAACTCTTATTTTATCAAAGCTTACAAACTTAAAAACTTAAATTACTCTTCTTTTCTTACTTTTCTTCTTCACTATAATTTTAAAACTGTTAACTCTTTATAACTCTTATCTTTTCAAAGCTTACAAATTTAAAACTTAAATTACTCTTCTTTTCTTACTTTTCTTCTTCACTATAATATTTAAACTAACTACTCTTTATAACTCTTATTTTATTAAAGCTTACAAACTTAAAAACTTAAATTACTCTTCTTTTCTTACTTTTCTTCTTTACTATAATTTCAAAACTGTTAACTCTTTATAACTCTTATCTTTTCAAAGCTTACAAACTTAAAAACTTAAATTACTCTTCTTTTCTTACTTTTCTTCTTCACTATAATATTTAAACTAACTACTCTTTATAACTCTTATCTTTTCAAAGCTTACAAACTTAAAAACTTAAATTACTCTTTTTTTCTTACTTTTCTTCTTCACTATAATTTTAAAACTGTTAACTCTTTATAACTCTTATCTTTTCAAAGCTTACAAACTTAAAAACTTAAATTACTCTTCTTTTCTTACTTTTCTTCTTCACTATAATATTTAAACTAACTACTCTTTATAACTCTTATTTTATCAAAGCTTACAAACTTAAAAACTTAAATTACTCTTCTTTTCTTAGTTTTCTTCTTCACTATAATATTTAAACTAACTACTCTTTATAACTCTTATCTTTTCAAAGCTTACAAACTTAAAAACTTAAATTACTCTTCTTTTCTTACTTTTCTTCTTCACTATAATATTTAAACTAACTACTCTTTATAACTCTTATTTTATTAAAGCTTACAAACTTAAAAACTTAAATTACTCTTCTTTTCTTACTTTTCTTCTTCACTTTACTTTTTAAACTGTTAACTCTTTATAACTCTTATCTTTTAAAAGCTTACAAACTTAAAAACTTAAATTACTCTTCTTTTCTTACTTTTCTTCTTCACTTTACTTTTTAAACTAACTACTCTTTATAACTCTTATTTTATCAAAGCTTACAAACTTAAAAACTTAAATTACTCTTCTTTTCTTACTTTTCTTCTTCACTATAATTTTAAAACTGTTAACTCTTTATAACTCTTATCTTTTCAAAGCTTACAAACTTAAAAACTTAAATTACTCTTCTTTTCTTACTTTTCTTCTTCACTATAATTTTAAAACTAACTACTCTTTATAACTCTTATCTTTTCAAAGCTTACAAACTTAAAAACTTAAATTACTCTTCTTTTCTTACTTTTCTTCTTCACTATAATTTTAAAACTGTTAACTCTTTATAACTCTTATTTTATCAAAGCTTACAAACTTAAAAACTTAAATTACTCTTCTTTTCTTACTTTTCTTCTTCACTATAATTTTAAAACTGTTAACTCTTTATAACTCTTATCTTTTCAAAGCTTACAAATTTAAAACTTAAATTACTCTTCTTTTCTTACTTTTCTTCTTCAATTTACTTTTTAAACTAACTACTCTTTATAACTCTTATCTTTTCAAAGCTTACAAACTTAAAAACTTAAATTACTCTTCTTTTCTTACTTTTCTTCTTCACTATAATATTTAAACTAACTACTCTTTATAACTCTTATCTTTTCAAAGCTTACAAACTTAAAAACTTAAATTACTCTTCTTTTCTTACTTTTCTTCTTCACTATAATATTTAAACTAACTACTCTTTATAACTCTTATCTTTTCAAAGCTTACAAACTTAAAAACTTAAATTACTCTTCTTTTCTTACTTTTCTTCTTCACTATAATTTTAAAACTAACTACTCTTTATAACTGTTATCTTTTCAAAGCTTACAAACTTAAAAACTTTAATTACTCTTATCTTTTCAAAGCTTACAAACTTAAAAACTTAAATTACTCTTCTTTTCTTACTTTTCTTCTTCACTTTACCTTTTTAAAATTAAAACTTACTCAATCTAATAAAAGCTTACAAACTTAAAAACTTAAATTACTCTTCTTTTCTTAGTTTTCTTCTTCTATTTACTTTTAAAACTGTTAACTCTTTATAACTTTTGATTTATTAAAGCTTACAAACTTAAAAACTTAAATTACTCTTCTTTTCTTACTTTTCTTCTTCAATTTACTTTTTAAACTAACTACTCTTTATAACTCTTATTTTATTAAAGCTTACAAATTTAAAAACTTAAATTACTCTTCTTTTCTTACTTTTCTTCTTCAATTTACTTTTTAAACTAACTACTCTTTATAACTCTTATTTTATTAAAGCTTACAAACTTAAAAACTTAAATTACTCTTCTTTTCTTACTTTTCTTCTTCACTTTACTTTTTAAACTAACTACTCTTTATAACTCTTATTTTATCAAAGCTTACAAACTTAAAAACTTAAATTACTCTTCTTTTCTTACTTTTCTTCTTCACTATAATTTTAAAACTGTTAACTCTTTATAACTCTTATCTTTTCAAAGCTTACAAATTTAAAAACTTAAATTACTCTTCTTTTCTTACTTTTCTTCTTCACTTTACTTTTTAAACTAACTACTCTTTATAACTCTTATTTTATCAAAGCTTACAAACTTAAAAACTTAAATTACTCTTCTTTTCTTACTTTTCTTCTTCACTATAATTTTAAAACTAACTACTCTTTATAACTCTTATCTTTTCAAAGCTTACAAACTTAAAAACTTAAATTACTCTTCTTTTCTTACTTTTCTTCTTCACTATAATTTTAAAACTGTTAACTCTTTATAACTCTTATTTTATCAAAGCTTACAAACTTAAAAACTTAAATTACTCTTCTTTTCTTACTTTTCTTCTTCACTATAATTTTAAAACTGTTAACTCTTTATAACTCTTATCTTTTCAAAGCTTACAAATTTAAAACTTAAATTACTCTTCTTTTCTTACTTTTCTTCTTCAATTTACTTTTTAAACTAACTACTCTTTATAACTCTTATCTTTTCAAAGCTTACAAACTTAAAAACTTAAATTACTCTTCTTTTCTTACTTTTCTTCTTCACTATAATATTTAAACTAACTACTCTTTATAACTCTTATCTTTTCAAAGCTTACAAACTTAAAAACTTAAATTACTCTTCTTTTCTTACTTTTCTTCTTCACTATAATATTTAAACTAACTACTCTTTATAACTCTTATCTTTTCAAAGCTTACAAACTTAAAAACTTAAATTACTCTTCTTTTCTTACTTTTCTTCTTCACTATAATTTTAAAACTAACTACTCTTTATAACTGTTATCTTTTCAAAGCTTACAAACTTAAAAACTTTAATTACTCTTATCTTTTCAAAGCTTACAAACTTAAAAACTTAAATTACTCTTCTTTTCTTACTTTTCTTCTTCACTTTACCTTTTTAAAATTAAAACTTACTCAATCTAATAAAAGCTTACAAACTTAAAAACTTAAATTACTCTTCTTTTCTTAGTTTTCTTCTTCTATTTACTTTTAAAACTGTTAACTCTTTATAACTTTTATTTTATTAAAGCTTACAAACTTAAAAACTTAAATTACTCTTCTTTTCTTACTTTTCTTCTTCAATTTACTTTTTAAACTAACTACTCTTTATAACTCTTATTTTATTAAAGCTTACAAATTTAAAAACTTAAATTACTCTTCTTTTCTTACTTTTCTTCTTCACTAAAATATTTAAACTAACTACTCTTTATAACTCTTATTTTATTAAAGCTTACAAACTTAAAAACTTAAATTACTCTTCTTTTCTTACTTTTCTTCTTCAATTTACTTTTTAAACTAACTACTCTTTATAACTCTTATCTTTTCAAAGCTTACAAACTAAAAACTTAAATTACTCTTCTTTTCTTACTTTCTTCTTCACTATAATTTTAAAACTGTTAACTCTTTATAACTCTTATCTTTTCAAAGCTTACAAACTTAAAAACTTAAATTACTCTTCTTTTCTTACTTTTCTTCTTCACTATAATATTTAAACTAACTACTCTTTATAACTCTTATTTTATCAAAGCTTACAAACTTAAAAACTTAAATTACTCTTCTTTTCTTACTTTTCTTCTTCACTATAATTTTAAAACTGTTAACTCTTTATAACTCTTATCTTATCAAAGCTTACAAACTTAAAAACTTAAATTACTCTTCTTTTCTTACTTTTCTTCTTCACTATAATTTTAAAACTAACTACTCTTTATAACTCTTATCTTTTCAAAGCTTACAAACTTAAAAACTTAAATTACTCTTCTTTTCTTACTTTTCTTCTTCACTATAATATTTAAACTAACTACTCTTTATAACTCTTATTTTATCAAAGCTTACAAACTTAAAAACTTAAATTACTCTTCTTTTCTTACTTTTCTTCTTCACTATAATTTTAAAACTAACTACTTTTTATAACTGTTATCTTTTCAAAGCTTACAAACTTAAAAACTTAAATTACTCTTATCTTTTTAAAGCTTACAAACTTAAAAACTTAAATTACTCTTCTTTTCTTACTTTTCTTCTTCACTTTACCTTTTTAAAATTAAAACTTACTCAATCTAATAAAAGCTTACAAACTTAAAAACTTAAATTACTCTTCTTTTCTTACTTTTCTTCTTCAATTTACTTTTTAAACTAACTACTCTTTATAACTCTTATTTTATCAAAGCTTACAAACTTAAAAACTTAAATTACTCTTCTTTTCTTACTTTTCTTCTTCAATTTACTTTTTAAACTAACTACTCTTTATAACTCTTATTTTATTAAAGCTTACAAATTTAAAACTTAAATTACTCTTCTTTTCTTACTTTTCTTCTTCAATTTACTTTTTAAACTAACTACTCTTTATAACTCTTATCTTTTCAAAGTTTACAAACTTAAAAACTTAAATTACTCTTCTTTTCTTACTTTTCTTCTTCACTAAAATATTTAAACTAACTACTCTTTATAACTCTTATTTTATCAAAGCTTACAAACTTAAAAACTTAAATTACTCTTCTTTTCTTACTTTTCTTCTTCAATTTACTTTTTAAACTAACTACTCTTTATAACTCCTATCATTTCAAAGCTTACAAACTTAAAAACTTAAATTACTCTTCTTTTCTTACTTTTCTTCTTCACTATAATTTCAAAACTGTTAACTCTTTATAACTCTTATCTTTTCAAAGCTTACAAACTTAAAAAACTTAAATTACTCTTTTTTTCTTACTTTTCTTCTTCACTATAATTTTAAAACTGTTAACTCTTTATAACTCTTATCTTTTCAAAGCTTACAAACTTAAAAACTTAAATTACTCTTCTTTTCTTACTTTTCTTCTTCACTATAATATTTAAACTAACTACTCTTTATAACTCTTATTTTATCAAAGCTTACAAACTTAAAAACTTAAATTACTCTTCTTTTCTTAGTTTTCTTCTTCACTATAATATTTAAACTAACTACTCTTTATAACTCTTATCTTTTCAAAGCTTACAAACTTAAAAACTTAAATTACTCTTCTTTTCTTACTTTTCTTCTTCACTATAATATTTAAACTAACTACTCTTTATAACTCTTATTTTATCAAAGCTTACAAACTTAAAAACTTAAATTACTCTTCTTTTCTTACTTTTCTTCTTCAATTTACTTTTTAAACTAACTACTCTTTATAACTCTTATTTTATCAAAGCTTACAAACTTAAAAACTTAAATTACTCTTCTTTTCTTACTTTTCTTCTTCACTATAATTTTAAAACTGTTAACTCTTTATAACTCTTATCTTTTCAAAGCTTACAAACTTAAAAACTTAAATTACTCTTCTTTTCTTACTTTTCTTCTTCACTATAATTTTAAAACTAACTACTCTTTATAACTCTTATCTTTTCAAAGCTTACAAACTTAAAAACTTAAATTACTCTTCTTTTCTTACTTTTCTTCTTCACTATAATTTTAAAACTGTTAACTCTTTATAACTCTTATTTTATCAAAGCTTACAAACTTAAAAACTTAAATTACTCTTCTTTTCTTACTTTTCTTCTTCACTATAATTTTAAAACTGTTAACTCTTTATAACTCTTATCTTTTCAAAGCTTACAAATTTAAAACTTAAATTACTCTTCTTTTCTTACTTTTCTTCTTCAATTTACTTTTTAAACTAACTACTCTTTATAACTCTTATCTTTTCAAAGCTTACAAACTTAAAAACTTAAATTACTCTTCTTTTCTTACTTTTCTTCTTCACTATAATATTTAAACTAACTACTCTTTATAACTCTTATCTTTTCAAAGCTTACAAACTTAAAAACTTAAATTACTCTTCTTTTCTTACTTTTCTTCTTCACTAAAATATTTAAACTAACTACTCTTTATAACTCTTATTTTATCAAAGCTTACAAACTTAAAAACTTAAATTACTCTTCTTTTCTTACTTTTCTTCTTCAATTTACTTTTTAAACTAACTACTCTTTATAACTCCTATCATTTCAAAGCTTACAAACTTAAAAACTTAAATTACTCTTCTTTTCTTACTTTTCTTCTTCACTATAATTTCAAAACTGTTAACTCTTTATAACTCTTATCTTTTCAAAGCTTACAAACTTAAAAAACTTAAATTACTCTTTTTTTCTTACTTTTCTTCTTCACTATAATTTTAAAACTGTTAACTCTTTATAACTCTTATCTTTTCAAAGCTTACAAACTTAAAAACTTAAATTACTCTTCTTTTCTTACTTTTCTTCTTCACTATAATTTTAAAACTAACTACTCTTTATAACTCTTATCTTTTCAAAGCTTACAAACTTAAAAACTTAAATTACTCTTCTTTTCTTAGTTTTCTTCTTCACTATAATATTTAAACTAACTACTCTTTATAACTCTTATCTTTTCAAAGCTTACAAACTTAAAAACTTAAATTACTCTTCTTTTCTTACTTTTCTTCTTCACTATAATATTTAAACTAACTACTCTTTATAACTCTTATCTTTTCAAAGTTTACAAACTTAAAAACTTAAATTACTCTTCTTTTCTTACTTTTTTTCTTCACTAAAATATTTAAACTAACTACTCTTTATAACTCTTATTTTATCAAAGCTTACAAACTTAAAAACTTAAATTACTCTTCTTTTCTTACTTTTCTTCTTCACTATAATTTTAAAACTGTTAACTCTTTATAACTCTTATCTTTTCAAAGCTTACAAACTTAAAAACTTAAATTACTCTTCTTTTCTTACTTTTCTTCTTCACTAAAATATTTAAACTAACTACTCTTTATAACTCTTATTTTATTAAAGCTTACAAACTTAAAAACTTAAATTACTCTTCTTTTCTTACTTTTCTTCTTCAATTTACTTTTTAAACTAACTACTCTTTATAACTCTTATCTTTTCAAAGCTTACAAACTAAAAACTTAAATTACTCTTCTTTTCTTACTTTCTTCTTCACTATAATTTTAAAACTGTTAACTCTTTATAACTCTTATCTTTTCAAAGCTTACAAACTTAAAAACTTAAATTACTCTTCTTTTCTTACTTTTCTTCTTCACTATAATATTAAACTAACTACTCTTTATAACTCTTATTTTATCAAAGCTTACAAACTTAAAAACTTAAATTACTCTTCTTTTCTTACTTTTCTTCTTCACTATAATTTTAAAACTGTTAACTCTTTATAACTCTTATCTTTTCAAAGCTTACAAACTTAAAAACTTAAATTACTCTTCTTTTCTTACTTTTCTTCTTCACTATAATTTTAAAACTAACTACTCTTTATAACTCTTATCTTTTCAAAGCTTACAAACTTAAAAACTTAAATTACTCTTCTTTTCTTAGTTTTCTTCTTCACTATAATATTTAAACTAACTACTCTTTATAACTCTTATCTTTTCAAAGCTTACAAACTTAAAAACTTAAATTACTCTTCTTTTCTTACTTTTCTTCTTCACTATAATTTTAAAACTAACTACTTTTTATAACTGTTATCTTTTCAAAGCTTACAAACTTAAAAACTTAAATTACTCTTATCTTTTTAAAGCTTACAAACTTAAAAACTTAAATTACTCTTCTTTTCTTACTTTTCTTCTTCACTTTACCTTTTTAAAATTAAAACTTACTCAATCTAATAAAAGCTTACAAACTTAAAAACTTAAATTACTCTTCTTTTCTTACTTTTCTTCTTCAATTTACTTTTTAAACTAACTACTCTTTATAACTCTTATTTTATCAAAGCTTACAAACTTAAAAACTTAAATTACTCTTCTTTTCTTACTTTTCTTCTTCAATTTACTTTTTAAACTAACTACTCTTTATAACTCTTATTTTATTAAAGCTTACAAATTTAAAACTTAAATTACTCTTCTTTTCTTACTTTTCTTCTTCAATTTACTTTTTAAACTAACTACTCTTTATAACTCTTATCTTTTCAAAGTTTACAAACTTAAAAACTTAAATTACTCTTCTTTTCTTACTTTTTTTCTTCACTAAAATATTTAAACTAACTACTCTTTATAACTCTTATTTTATCAAAGCTTACAAACTTAAAAACTTAAATTACTCTTCTTTTCTTACTTTTCTTCTTCAATTTACTTTTTAAACTAACTACTCTTTATAACTCCTATCATTTCAAAGCTTACAAACTTAAAAACTTAAATTACTCTTCTTTTCTTACTTTTCTTCTTCACTATAATTTCAAAACTGTTAACTCTTTATAACTCTTATCTTTTCAAAGCTTACAAACTTAAAAAACTTAAATTACTCTTTTTTTCTTACTTTTCTTCTTCACTATAATTTTAAAACTGTTAACTCTTTATAACTCTTATCTTTTCAAAGCTTACAAACTTAAAAACTTAAATTACTCTTCTTTTCTTACTTTTCTTCTTCACTATAATATTTAAACTAACTACTCTTTATAACTCTTATCTTTTCAAAGCTTACAAACTTAAAAACTTAAATTACTCTTCTTTTCTTAGTTTTCTTCTTCACTATAATATTTAAACTAACTACTCTTTATAACTCTTATCTTTTCAAAGCTTACAAACTTAAAAACTTAAATTACTCTTCTTTTCTTACTTTTCTTCTTCACTATAATATTTAAACTAACTACTCTTTATAACTCTTATTTTATCAAAGCTTACAAACTTAAAAACTTAAATTACTCTTCTTTTCTTACTTTTCTTCTTCACTATAATTTTAAAACTGCTAACTCTTTATAACTCTTATTTTATTAAAGCTTACAAACTTAAAAACTTAAATTACTCTACTTTTCTTACTTTTCTTCTTCACTATAATTTTTAAACTGCTAACTCTTTATAACTCTTATTTTATCAAAGCTTACAAACTTAAAAACTTAAATTACTCTTCTTTTCTTACTTTTCTTCTTCACTTTACTTTTTAAACTAACTACTCTTTATAACTCTTATTTTATCAAAGCTTACAAACTTAAAAACTTAAATTACTCTTCTTTTCTTACTTTTCTTCTTCACTATAATTTTAAAACTGTTAACTCTTTATAACTCTTATCTTTTCAAAGCTTACAAACTTAAAAACTTAAATTACTCTTCTTTTCTTACTTTTCTTCTTCACTATAATTTTAAAACTGTTAACTCTTTATAACTCTTATCTTTTCAAAGCTTACAAATTTAAAACTTAAATTACTCTTCTTTTCTTACTTTTCTTCTTCAATTTACTTTTTAAACTAACTACTCTTTATAACTCTTATCTTTTCAAAGCTTACAAACTTAAAAACTTAAATTACTCTTCTTTTCTTACTTTTCTTCTTCACTATAATATTTAAACTAACTACTCTTTATAACTCTTATCTTTTCAAAGCTTACAAACTTAAAAACTTAAATTACTCTTCTTTTCTTACTTTTCTTCTTCACTAAAATATTTAAACTAACTACTCTTTATAACTCTTATTTTATCAAAGCTTACAAACTTAAAAACTTAAATTACTCTTCTTTTCTTACTTTTCTTCTTCAATTTACTTTTTAAACTAACTACTCTTTATAACTCCTATCATTTCAAAGATTACAAACTTAAAAACTTAAATTACTCTTCTTTTCTTACTTTTCTTCTTCACTATAATTTCAAAACTGTTAACTCTTTATAACTCTTATCTTTTCAAAGCTTACAAACTTAAAAAACTTAAATTACTCTTTTTTTCTTACTTTTCTTCTTCACTATAATTTTAAAACTAACTACTCTTTATAACTCTTATTTTATCAAAGCTTACAAACTTAAAAACTTAAATTACTCTTCTTTTCTTACTTTTCTTCTTCACTTTACTTTTAAAACTAACTACTCTTTATAACTCTTATTTTATCAAAGCTCACAAACTTAAAAACTTAAATTACTCTTCTTTTCTTACTTTTCTTCTTCACTTTACTTTTAAAACTAACTACTCTTTATAACTCTTATTTTATCAAAGCTCACAAACTTAAAAACTTAAATTACTCTTCTTTTCTTAGTTTTCTTCTTCACTATAATATTTAAACTAACTACTCTTTATAACTCTTATTTTATTAAAGCTTACAAACTTAAAAACTTAAATTACTCTTCTTTTCTTACTTTTCTTCTTCACTTTACTTTTTAAACTAACTACTCTTTATAACTCTTATTTTATCAAAGCTTACAAACTTAAAAACTTAAATTACTCTTCTTTTCTTACTTTTCTTCTTCACTTTACTTTTAAAACTAACTACTCTTTATAACTCTTATTTTATCAAAGCTCACAAACTTAAAAACTTAAATTACTCTTCTTTTCTTAGTTTTCTTCTTCACTATAATATTTAAACTAACTACTCTTTATAACTCTTATTTTATTAAAGCTTACAAACTTAAAAACTTAAATTACTCTTCTTTTCTTACTTTTCTTCTTCACTTTACTTTTTAAACTAACTACTCTTTATAACTCTTATTTTATCAAAGCTTACAAACTTAAAAACTTAAATTACTCTTCTTTTCTTACTTTTCTTCTTCACTATAATTTTAAAACTGTTAACTCTTTATAACTCTTATCTTTTCAAAGCTTACAAACTTAAAAACTTAAATTACTCTTCTTTTCTTACTTTTCTTCTTCACTTTATTTTTAAAACTAACTACTCTTTATAACTCTTATTTTATTAAAGCTTACAAACTTAAAAACTTAAATTACTCTTCTTTTCTTACTTTTCTTCTTCACTATAATTTTAAAACTAACTACTCTTTATAACTCTTATTTTATTAAAGCTTACAAATTTAAAACTTAAATTACTCTTCTTTTCTTACTTTTCTTCTTCACTTTACTTTTTAAACTAACTACTCTTTATAACTCTTATCTTTTCAAAGTTTACAAACTTAAAAACTTAAATTACTCTTCTTTTCTTACTTTTCTTCTTCACTAAAATATTTAAACTAACTACTCTTTATAACTCTTATCTTTTCAAAGCTTACAAACTTAAAAACTTAAATTACTCTTCTTTTCTTACTTTTCTTCTTCACTATAATATTTAAACTAACTACTCTTTTATAACTCTTATCTTTTCAAAGCTTACAAACTTAAAAACTTAAATTACTCTTCTTTTCTTAGTTTTCTTCTTCACTATAATATTTAAACTAACTACTCTTTATAACTCTTATCTTTTCAAAGCTTACAAACTTAAAAACTTAAATTACTCTTCTTTTCTTACTTTTCTTCTTCACTATAATATTTAAACTAACTACTCTTTATAACTCTTATTTTATCAAAGCTTACAAACTTAAAAACTTAAATTACTCTTCTTTTCTTACTTTTCTTCTTCACTATAATTTTAAAACTGCTAACTCTTTATAACTCTTATTTTATTAAAGCTTACAAACTTAAAAACTTAAATTACTCTACTTTTCTTACTTTTCTTCTTCACTATAATTTTTAAACTGCTAACTCTTTATAACTCTTATTTTATCAAAGCTTACAAACTTAAAAACTTAAATTACTCTTCTTTTCTTACTTTTCTTCTTCACTTTACTTTTTAAACTAACTACTCTTTATAACTCTTATTTTATCAAAGCTTACAAACTTAAAAACTTAAATTACTCTTCTTTTCTTACTTTTCTTCTTCACTATAATTTTAAAACTGTTAACTCTTTATAACTCTTATCTTTTCAAAGCTTACAAACTTAAAAACTTAAATTACTCTTCTTTTCTTACTTTTCTTCTTCACTATAATTTTAAAACTGTTAACTCTTTATAACTCTTATCTTTTCAAAGCTTACAAATTTAAAACTTAAATTACTCTTCTTTTCTTACTTTTCTTCTTCAATTTACTTTTTAAACTAACTACTCTTTATAACTCTTATCTTTTCAAAGCTTACAAACTTAAAAACTTAAATTACTCTTCTTTTCTTACTTTTCTTCTTCACTATAATATTTAAACTAACTACTCTTTATAACTCTTATCTTTTCAAAGCTTACAAACTTAAAAACTTAAATTACTCTTCTTTTCTTACTTTTCTTCTTCACTAAAATATTTAAACTAACTACTCTTTATAACTCTTATTTTATCAAAGCTTACAAACTTAAAAACTTAAATTACTCTTCTTTTCTTACTTTTCTTCTTCAATTTACTTTTTAAACTAACTACTCTTTATAACTCCTATCATTTCAAAGCTTACAAACTTAAAAACTTAAATTACTCTTCTTTTCTTACTTTTCTTCTTCACTATAATTTCAAAACTGTTAACTCTTTATAACTCTTATCTTTTCAAAGCTTACAAACTTAAAAACTTAAATTACTCTTCTTTTCTTACTTTTCTTCTTCACTATAATTTTAAACTGTTACTCTTTATAACTCTTATCTTTTCAAAGCTTACAAACTTAAAAACTTAAATTACTCTTCTTTTCTTACTTTTCTTCTTCACTATAATTTTAAAACTAACTACTCTTTATAACTCTTATCTTTATCAAAGCTTACAAACTTAAAAACTTAAATTACTCTTCTTTTCTTACTTTTCTTCTTCACTATAATTTTAAAACTAACTACTCTTTATAACTCTTATCTTTTCAAAGCTTACAAACTTAAAAACTTAAATTACTCTTCTTTTCTTACTTTTCTTCTTCACTAAAATATTTAAACTAACTACTCTTTATAACTCTTATCTTTTCAAAGCTTACAAACTTAAAAACTTAAATTACTCTTCTTTTCTTACTTTTCTTCTTCACTATAATATTTAAACTAACTACTCTTTATAACTCTTATCTTTTCAAAGCTTACAAACTTAAAAACTTAAATTACTCTTCTTTTCTTACTTTTCTTCTTCACTATAATATTTAAACTAACTACTCTTTATAACTCTTATTTTATCAAAGCTTACAAACTTAAAAACTTAAATTACTCTTCTTTTCTTACTTTTCTTCTTCACTTTACTTTTTAAACTAACTACTCTTTATAACTCTTATTTTATCAAAGCTTACAAACTTAAAAACTTAAATTACTCTTCTTTTCTTACTTTTCTTCTTCACTATAATTTTAAAACTGTTAACTCTTTATAACTCTTATCTTTTCAAAGCTTACAAACTTAAAAACTTAAATTACTCTTCTTTTCTTACTTTTCTTCTTCACTATAATTTTAAAACTAACTAACTCTTTATAACTCTTATTTTATCAAAGCTTACAAACTTAAAAACTTAAATTACTCTTCTTTTCTTACTTTTCTTCTTCAATTTACTTTTTAAACTAACTACTCTTTATAACTCTTATCTTTTCAAAGCTTACAAACTTAAAAACTTAAATTACTCTTCTTTTCTTACTTTTCTTCTTCACTATAATTTTTAAACTAACTACTCTTTATAACTCTTATCTTTATCAAAGCTTACAAACTTAAAAACTTAAATTACTCTTCTTTTCTTACTTTTCTTCTTCACTATAATTTTAAAAACTTTAACTCTTTATAACTCTTATCTTTTCAAAGCTTACAAACTTAAAAACTTAAATTACTCTTCTTTTCTTACTTTTCTTCTTCACTTTACTTTTTAAACTAACTACTCTTTATAACTCTTATTTTATCAAAGCTTACAAACTTAAAAACTTAAATTACTCTTCTTTTCTTACTTTTCTTCTTCACTATAATTTTAAAACTGTTAACTCTTTATAACTCTTATCTTTTCAAAGCTTACAAACTTAAAAACTTAAATTACTCTTCTTTTCTTACTTTTCTTCTTCACTATAATATTTAAACTAACTACTCTTTATAACTCTTATTTTATTAAAGCTTACAAACTTAAAAACTTAAATTACTCTTCTTTTCTTACTTTTCTTCTTCACTTTACTTTTTAAACTAACTACTCTTTATAACTCTTATTTTATCAAAGCTTACAAACTTAAAAACTTAAATTACTCTTCTTTTCTTACTTTTCTTCTTCACTATAATTTTAAAACTGTTAACTCTTTATAACTCTTATCTTTTCAAAGCTTACAAACTTAAAAACTTAAATTACTCTTATTTTCTTACTTTCTTCTTCACTATAATTTTAAAACTGTTAACTCTTTATAACTCTTATCTTTTCAAAGCTTACAAACTTAAAAACTTAAATTACTCTTCTTTTCTTACTTTTCTTCTTCACTAAAATATTTAAACTAACTACTCTTTATAACTCTTATTTTATTAAAGCTTACAAACTTAAAAACTTAAATTACTCTTCTTTTCTTACTTTTCTTCTTCACTATAATTTTAAAACTAACTACTCTTTATAACTCTTATCTTTTCAAAGCTTACAAACTTAAAAACTTAAAATACTCTTCTTTTCTTACTTTCTTCTTCACTATAATTTTAAAACTGTTAACTCTTAATAACTCTTATCTTTTAAAGCTTACAAACTTAAAAACTTAAATTACTCTTCTTTTCTTACTTTTCTTCTTCACTATAATTTCAAAACTGTTAACTCTTTATAACTCTTATCTTTTCAAAGCTTACAAACTTAAAAAACTTAAATTACTCTTTTTTTCTTACTTTTCTTCTTCACTATAATTTTAAAACTGTTAACTCTTTATAACTCTTATCTTTTCAAAGCTTACAAACTTAAAAACTTAAATTACTCTTCTTTTCTTACTTTTCTTCTTCACTATAATATTTAAACTAACTACTCTTTATAACTCTTATTTTATCAAAGCTTACAAACTTAAAAACTTAAATTACTCTTCTTTTCTTACTTTTCTCTTCACTATAATTTTAAAACTGTTAACTCTTTATAACTCTTATTTTATTAAAGCTTACAAACTTAAAAACTTAAATTACTCTTCTTTTCTTAGTTTTCTTCTTCACTATAATATTTAAACTAACTACTCTTTATAACTCTTATCTTTTCAAAGCTTACAAATTTAAAACTTAAATTACTCTTCTTTTCTTACTTTTCTTCTTCAATTTACTTTTTAAACTAACTACTCTTTATAACTCTTATCTTTTCAAAGCTTACAAACTTAAAAACTTAAATTACTCTTCTTTTCTTACTTTTCTTCTTCACTATAATATTTAAACTAACTACTCTTTATAACTCTTATCTTTTCAAAGCTTACAAACTTAAAAACTTAAATTACTCTTCTTTTCTTACTTTTCTTCTTCACTAAAATATTTAAACTAACTACTCTTTATAACTCTTATTTTATCAAAGCTTACAAACTTAAAAACTTAAATTACTCTTCTTTTCTTACTTTTCTTCTTCAATTTACTTTTTAAACTAACTACTCTTTATAACTCCTATCATTTCAAAGCTTACAAACTTAAAAACTTAAATTACTCTTCTTTTCTTACTTTTCTTCTTCACTATAATTTCAAAACTGTTAACTCTTTATAACTCTTATCTTTTCAAAGCTTACAAACTTAAAAAACTTAAATTACTCTTTTTTTCTTACTTTTCTTCTTCACTATAATTTTAAAACTAACTACTCTTTATAACTCTTATTTTATCAAAGCTTACAAACTTAAAAACTTAAATTACTCTTCTTTTCTTACTTTTCTTCTTCACTTTACTTTTAAAACTAACTACTCTTTATAACTCTTATTTTATCAAAGCTCACAAACTTAAAAACTTAAATTACTCTTCTTTTCTTAGTTTTCTTCTTCACTATAATATTTAAACTAACTACTCTTTATAACTCTTATTTTATTAAAGCTTACAAACTTAAAAACTTAAATTACTCTTCTTTTCTTACTTTTCTTCTTCACTTTACTTTTTAAACTAACTACTCTTTATAACTCTTATTTTATCAAAGCTTACAAACTTAAAAACTTAAATTACTCTTCTTTTCTTACTTTTCTTCTTCACTATAATTTTAAAACTGTTAACTCTTTATAACTCTTATCTTTTCAAAGCTTACAAACTTAAAAACTTAAATTACTCTTCTTTTCTTACTTTTCTTCTTCACTTTACTTTTTAAACTAACTACTCTTTATAACTCTTATTTTATCAAAGCTTACAAACTTAAAAACTTAAATTACTCTTCTTTTCTTACTTTTCTTCTTCACTATAATTTTAAAACTGTTAACTCTTTATAACTCTTATCTTTTCAAAGCTTACAAACTTAAAAACTTAAATTACTCTTCTTTTCTTACTTTTCTTCTTCACTATAATATTTAAACTAACTACTCTTTATAACTCTTATTTTATTAAAGCTTACAAACTTAAAAACTTAAATTACTCTTCTTTTCTTACTTTTCTTCTTCACTTTACTTTTTAAACTAACTACTCTTTATAACTCTTATTTTATCAAAGCTTACAAACTTAAAAACTTAAATTACTCTTCTTTTCTTACTTTTCTTCTTCACTATAATTTTAAAACTGTTAACTCTTTATAACTCTTATCTTTTCAAAGCTTACAAACTTAAAAACTTAAATTACTCTTATTTTCTTACTTTCTTCTTCACTATAATTTTAAAACTGTTAACTCTTTATAACTCTTATCTTTTCAAAGCTTACAAACTTAAAAACTTAAATTACTCTTCTTTTCTTACTTTTCTTCTTCACTAAAATATTTAAACTAACTACTCTTTATAACTCTTATTTTATTAAAGCTTACAAACTTAAAAACTTAAATTACTCTTCTTTTCTTACTTTTCTTCTTCACTATAATTTTAAAACTAACTACTCTTTATAACTCTTATCTTTTCAAAGCTTACAAACTTAAAAACTTAAATTACTCTTCTTTTCTTACTTTTCTTCTTCACTATAATTTTAAAACTAACTACTCTTTATAACTCTTATTTTATCAAAGCTTACAAACTTAAAAACTTAAATTACTCTTCTTTTCTTACTTTTCTTCTTCACTTTACTTTTAAAACTAACTACTCTTTATAACTCTTATCTTTTCAAAGTTTACAAACTTAAAAACTTAAATTACTCTTCTTTTCTTACTTTTCTTCTTCACTAAAATATTTAAACTAACTACTCTTTATAACTCTTATCTTTTCAAAGCTTACAAACTTAAAAACTTAAATTACTCTTCTTTTCTTACTTTTCTTCTTCACTATAATATTTAAACTAACTACTCTTTATAACTCTTATCTTTTCAAAGCTTACAAACTTAAAAACTTAAATTACTCTTCTTTTCTTAGTTTTCTTCTTCACTATAATATTTAAACTAACTACTCTTTATAACTCTTATCTTTTCAAAGCTTACAAACTTAAAAACTTAAATTACTCTTCTTTTCTTACTTTTCTTCTTCACTATAATATTTAAACTAACTACTCTTTATAACTCTTATTTTATCAAAGCTTACAAACTTAAAAACTTAAATTACTCTTCTTTTCTTACTTTTCTTCTTCACTATAATTTTAAAACTGCTAACTCTTTATAACTCTTATTTTATTAAAGCTTACAAACTTATAAACTTAAATTACTCTACTTTTCTTACTTTTCTTCTTCACTATAATTTTTAAACTGCTAACTCTTTATAACTCTTATTTTATCAAAGCTTACAAACTTAAAAACTTAAATTACTCTTCTTTTCTTACTTTTCTTCTTCACTTTACTTTTTAAACTAACTACTCTTTATAACTCTTATTTTATCAAAGCTTACAAACTTAAAAACTTAAATTACTCTTCTTTTCTTACTTTTCTTCTTCACTATAATTTTAAAACTGTTAACTCTTTATAACTCTTATCTTTTCAAAGCTTACAAACTTAAAAACTTAAATTACTCTTCTTTTCTTACTTTTCTTCTTCACTATAATTTTAAAACTGTTAACTCTTTATAACTCTTATCTTTTCAAAGCTTACAAATTTAAAACTTAAATTACTCTTCTTTTCTACTTTTCTTCTTCAATTTACTTTTTAAACTAACTACTCTTTATAACTCTTATCTTTTCAAAGCTTACAAACTTAAAAACTTAAATTACTCTTCTTTTCTTACTTTTCTTCTTCACTATAATATTTAAACTAACTACTCTTTATAACTCTTATCTTTTCAAAGCTTACAAACTTAAAAACTTAAATTACTCTTCTTTTCTTACTTTTCTTCTTCACTATAATATTTAAACTAACTACTCTTTATAACTCTTATTTTATCAAAGCTTACAAACTTAAAAACTTAAATTACTCTTCTTTTCTTACTTTTCTTCTTCACTATAATTTTAAAACTGCTAACTCTTTATAACTCTTATTTTATTAAAGCTTACAAACTTAAAAACTTAAATTACTCTACTTTTCTTACTTTTCTTCTTCACTATAATTTTTAAACTGCTAACTCTTTATAACTCTTATTTTATCAAAGCTTACAAACTTAAAAACTTAAATTACTCTTCTTTTCTTACTTTTCTTCTTCACTAAAATATTTAAACTAACTACTCTTTATAACTCTTATTTTATTAAAGCTTACAAACTTAAAAACTTAAATTACTCTTCTTTTCTTACTTTTCTTCTTCACTATAATTTTAAAACTGTTAACTCTTTATAACTCTTATCTTTTCAAAGCTTACAAACTTAAAAACTTAAATTACTCTTCTTTTCTTACTTTTCTTCTTCACTATAATTTTAAAACTGTTAACTCTTTATAACTCTTATCTTTTCAAAGCTTACAAATTTAAAACTTAAATTACTCTTCTTTTCTTACTTTTCTTCTTCAATTTACTTTTTAAACTAACTACTCTTTATAACTCTTATCTTTTCAAAGCTTACAAACTTAAAAACTTAAATTACTCTTCTTTTCTTACTTTTCTTCTTCACTATAATATTTAAACTAACTACTCTTTATAACTCTTATCTTTTCAAAGCTTACAAACTTAAAAACTTAAATTACTCTTCTTTTCTTACTTTTCTTCTTCACTAAAATATTTAAACTAACTACTCTTTATAACTCTTATTTTATCAAAGCTTACAAACTTAAAAACTTAAATTACTCTTCTTTTCTTACTTTTCTTCTTCAATTTACTTTTTAAACTAACTACTCTTTATAACTCCTATCATTTCAAAGCTTACAAACTTAAAAACTTAAATTACTCTTCTTTTCTTACTTTTCTTCTTCACTATAATTTCAAAACTGTTAACTCTTTATAACTCTTATCTTTTCAAAGCTTACAAACTTAAAAAACTTAAATTACTCTTTTTTTCTTACTTTTCTTCTTCACTATAATTTTAAAACTAACTACTCTTTATAACTCTTATTTTATCAAAGCTTACAAACTTAAAAACTTAAATTACTCTTCTTTTCTTACTTTTCTTCTTCACTTTACTTTTAAAACTAACTACTCTTTATAACTCTTATTTTATCAAAGCTCACAAACTTAAAAACTTAAATTACTCTTCTTTTCTTAGTTTTCTTCTTCACTATAATATTTAAACTAACTACTCTTTATAACTCTTATTTTATTAAAGCTTACAAACTTAAAAACTTAAATTACTCTTCTTTTCTTACTTTTCTTCTTCACTTTACTTTTTAAACTAACTACTCTTTATAACTCTTATTTTATCAAAGCTTACAAACTTAAAAACTTAAATTACTCTTCTTTTCTTACTTTTCTTCTTCACTATAATTTTAAAACTGTTAACTCTTTATAACTCTTATCTTTTCAAAGCTTACAAACTTAAAAACTTAAATTACTCTTCTTTTCTTACTTTTCTTCTTCACTTTACTTTTTAAACTAACTACTCTTTATAACTCTTATTTTATCAAAGCTTACAAACTTAAAAACTTAAATTACTCTTCTTTTCTTACTTTTCTTCTTCACTATAATTTTAAAACTGTTAACTCTTTATAACTCTTATCTTTTCAAAGCTTACAAACTTAAAAACTTAAATTACTCTTCTTTTCTTACTTTTCTTCTTCACTATAATATTTAAACTAACTACTCTTTATAACTCTTATTTTATTAAAGCTTACAAACTTAAAAACTTAAATTACTCTTCTTTTCTTACTTTTCTTCTTCACTTTACTTTTTAAACTAACTACTCTTTATAACTCTTATTTTATCAAAGCTTACAAACTTAAAAACTTAAATTACTCTTCTTTTCTTACTTTTCTTCTTCACTATAATTTTAAAACTGTTAACTCTTTATAACTCTTATCTTTTCAAAGCTTACAAACTTAAAAACTTAAATTACTCTTATTTTCTTACTTTCTTCTTCACTATAATTTTAAAACTGTTAACTCTTTATAACTCTTATCTTTTCAAAGCTTACAAACTTAAAAACTTAAATTACTCTTCTTTTCTTACTTTTCTTCTTCACTAAAATATTTAAACTAACTACTCTTTATAACTCTTATTTTATTAAAGCTTACAAACTTAAAAACTTAAATTACTCTTCTTTTCTTACTTTTCTTCTTCACTATAATTTTAAAACTAACTACTCTTTATAACTCTTATCTTTTCAAAGCTTACAAACTTAAAAACTTAAAATACTCTTCTTTTCTTACTTTCTTCTTCACTATAATTTTAAAACTGTTAACTCTTAATAACTCTTATCTTTTAAAGCTTACAAACTTAAAAACTTAAATTACTCTTCTTTTCTTACTTTTCTTCTTCACTATAATTTCAAAACTGTTAACTCTTTATAACTCTTATCTTTTCAAAGCTTACAAACTTAAAAAACTTAAATTACTCTTTTTTTCTTACTTTTCTTCTTCACTATAATTTTAAAACTGTTAACTCTTTATAACTCTTATCTTTTCAAAGCTTACAAACTTAAAAACTTAAATTACTCTTCTTTTCTTACTTTTCTTCTTCACTATAATATTTAAACTAACTACTCTTTATAACTCTTATTTTATCAAAGCTTACAAACTTAAAAACTTAAATTACTCTTCTTTTCTTACTTTTCTCTTCACTATAATTTTAAAACTGTTAACTCTTTATAACTCTTATTTTATTAAAGCTTACAAACTTAAAAACTTAAATTACTCTTCTTTTCTTAGTTTTCTTCTTCACTATAATATTTAAACTAACTACTCTTTATAACTCTTATCTTTTCAAAGCTTACAAACTTAAAAACTTAAATTACTCTTCTTTTCTTACTTTTCTTCTTCACTATAATATTTAAACTAACTACTCTTTATAACTCTTATTTTATTAAAGCTTACAAACTTAAAAACTTAAATTACTCTTCTTTTCTTACTTTTCTTCTTCACTATAATTTTAAAACTGTTAACTCTTTATAACTCTTATCTTTTCAAAGCTTACAAACTTAAAAACTTAAATTACTCTTCTTTTCTTACTTTTCTTCTTCACTATAATTTTAAAACTAACTACTCTTTATAACTCTTATCTTTTCAAAGCTTACAAACTTAAAAACTTAAATTACTCTTCTTTTCTTACTTTTCTTCTTCACTATAATTTTAAAACTAACTACTCTTTATAACTCTTATCTTTTCAAAGCTTACAAACTTAAAAACTTAAATTACTCTTCTTTTCTTACTTTTCTTCTTCACTATAATTTTAAAACTAACTACTTTTTATAACTGTTATCTTTTCAAAGCTTACAAACTTAAAAACTTAAATTACTCTTCTTTTCTTACTTTTCTTCTTCACTATAATTTTAAAACTGTTAACTCTTTATAACTCTTATCTTTTCAAAGCTTACAAATTTAAAACTTAAATTACTCTTCTTTTCTTACTTTTCTTCTTCAATTTACTTTTTAAACTAACTACTCTTTATAACTCTTATCTTTTCAAAGCTTACAAACTTAAAAACTTAAATTACTCTTCTTTTCTTACTTTTCTTCTTCACTATAATATTTAAACTAACTACTCTTTATAACTCTTATTTTATTAAAGCTTACAAACTTAAAAACTTAAATTACTCTTCTTTTCTTACTTTTCTTCTTCACTATAATTTTAAAACTAACTACTCTTTATAACTGTTATCTTTTCAAAGCTTACAAACTTAAAAACTTTAATTACTTTTATCTTTTCAAAGCTTACAAACTTAAAAACTTAAATTACTCTTCTTTTCTTACTTTTCTTCTTCACTTTACCTTTTTAAAATTAAAACTTACTCAATCTAATAAAAGCTTACAAACTTAAAAACTTAAATTACTCTTCTTTTCTTAGTTTTCTTCTTCACTATAATATTTAAACTAACTACTCTTTATAACTCTTATCTTTTCAAAGCTTACAAACTTAAAAACTTAAATTACTCTTCTTTTCTTACTTTTCTTCTTCAATTTACTTTTTAAACTAACTACTCTTTATAACTCTTATCTTTTCAAAGCTTACAAACTTAAAAACTTAAATTACTCTTCTTTTCTTACTTTTCTTCTTCACTATAATATTTAAACTAACTACTCTTTATAACTCTTATCTTTTCAAAGCTTACAAACTTAAAAACTTAAATTACTCTTCTTTTCTTACTTTTCTTCTTCACTATAATTTTAAAACTAACTACTCTTTATAACTGTTATCTTTTCAAAGCTTACAAACTTAAAAACTTTAATTACTTTTATCTTTTCAAAGCTTACAAACTTAAAAACTTAAATTACTCTTCTTTTCTTACTTTTCTTCTTCACTTTACCTTTTTAAAATTAAAACTTACTCAATCTAATAAAAGCTTACAAACTTAAAAACTTAAATTACTCTTCTTTTCTTAGTTTTCTTCTTCACTATAATATTTAAACTAACTACTCTTTATAACTCTTATCTTTTCAAAGCTTACAAACTTAAAAACTTAAATTACTCTTCTTTTCTTACTTTTCTTCTTCACTTTATTTTTTAAACTAACTACTCTTTATAACTCTTATCTTTTCAAAGCTTACAAACTTAAAAACTTAAATTACTCTTCTTTTCTTACTTTTCTTCTTCAATTTACTTTTTAAACTAACTACTCTTTATAACTCCTATCATTTCAAAGCTTACAAACTTAAAAACTTAAATTACTCTTCTTTTCTTATTTTTTTTCTTCACTATAATATTTAAACTAACTACTCTTTATAACTCTTATTTTATTAAAGCTTACAAACTTAAAAACTTAAATTACTCTTCTTTTCTTACTTTTCTTCTTCACTATAATTTTAAAACTAACTACTCTTTATAACTCTTATCTTTTCAAAGCTTACAAACTTAAAAACTTAAAATACTCTTCTTTTCTTACTTTCTTCTTCACTATAATTTTAAAACTGTTAACTCTTAATAACTCTTATCTTTTAAAGCTTACAAACTTAAAAACTTAAATTACTCTTCTTTTCTTACTTTTCTTCTTCACTATAATTTCAAAACTGTTAACTCTTTATAACTCTTATCTTTTCAAAGCTTACAAACTTAAAAAACTTAAATTACTCTTTTTTTCTTACTTTTCTTCTTCACTATAATTTTAAAACTGTTAACTCTTTATAACTCTTATCTTTTCAAAGCTTACAAACTTAAAAACTTAAATTACTCTTCTTTTCTTACTTTTCTTCTTCACTATAATATTTAAACTAACTACTCTTTATAACTCTTATTTTATCAAAGCTTACAAACTTAAAAACTTAAATTACTCTTCTTTTCTTACTTTTCTCTTCACTATAATTTTAAAACTGTTAACTCTTTATAACTCTTATTTTATTAAAGCTTACAAACTTAAAAACTTAAATTACTCTTCTTTTCTTAGTTTTCTTCTTCACTATAATATTTAAACTAACTACTCTTTATAACTCTTATCTTTTCAAAGCTTACAAACTTAAAAACTTAAATTACTCTTCTTTTCTTACTTTTCTTCTTCACTATAATATTTAAACTAACTACTCTTTATAACTCTTATTTTATTAAAGCTTACAAACTTAAAAACTTAAATTACTCTTCTTTTCTTACTTTTCTTCTTCACTATAATTTTAAAACTGTTAACTCTTTATAACTCTTATCTTTTCAAAGCTTACAAACTTAAAAACTTAAATTACTCTTCTTTTCTTACTTTTCTTCTTCACTATAATTTTAAAACTAACTACTCTTTATAACTCTTATCTTTTCAAAGCTTACAAACTTAAAAACTTAAATTACTCTTCTTTTCTTACTTTTCTTCTTCACTATAATTTTAAAACTAACTACTCTTTATAACTCTTATCTTTTCAAAGCTTACAAACTTAAAAACTTAAATTACTCTTCTTTTCTTACTTTTCTTCTTCACTATAATTTTAAAACTAACTACTTTTTATAACTGTTATCTTTTCAAAGCTTACAAACTTAAAAACTTAAATTACTCTTCTTTTCTTACTTTTCTTCTTCACTATAATTTTAAAACTGTTAACTCTTTATAACTCTTATCTTTTCAAAGCTTACAAATTTAAAACTTAAATTACTCTTCTTTTCTTAGTTTTCTTCTTCACTATAATATTTAAACTAACTACTCTTTATAACTCTTATCTTTTCAAAGCTTACAAACTTAAAAACTTAAATTACTCTTCTTTTCTTACTTTTCTTCTTCACTATAATATTTAAACTAACTACTCTTTATAACTCTTATTTTATTAAAGCTTACAAACTTAAAAACTTAAATTACTCTTCTTTTCTTACTTTTCTTCTTCACTATAATTTTAAAACTGTTAACTCTTTATAACTCTTATCTTTTCAAAGCTTACAAACTTAAAAACTTAAATTACTCTTCTTTTCTTACTTTTCTTCTTCACTATAATTTTAAAACTAACTACTCTTTATAACTCTTATCTTTTCAAAGCTTACAAACTTAAAAACTTAAATTACTCTTCTTTTCTTACTTTTCTTCTTCACTATAATTTTAAAACTAACTACTCTTTATAACTCTTATCTTTTCAAAGCTTACAAACTTAAAAACTTAAATTACTCTTCTTTTCTTACTTTTCTTCTTCACTATAATTTTAAAACTAACTACTTTTTATAACTGTTATCTTTTCAAAGCTTACAAACTTAAAAACTTAAATTACTCTTCTTTTCTTACTTTTCTTCTTCACTATAATTTTAAAACTGTTAACTCTTTATAACTCTTATCTTTTCAAAGCTTACAAACTTAAAAACTTAAATTACTCTTCTTTTCTTACTTTTCTTCTTCACTATAATTTTAAAACTAACTACTCTTTATAACTCTTATCTTTTCAAAGCTTACAAACTTAAAAACTTAAATTACTCTTCTTTTCTTACTTTTCTTCTTCACTATAATTTTAAAACTAACTACTCTTTATAACTCTTATCTTTTCAAAGCTTACAAACTTAAAAACTTAAATTACTCTTCTTTTCTTACTTTTCTTCTTCACTATAATATTTAAACTAACTACTCTTTATAACTCTTATTTTATCAAAGCTTACAAACTTAAAAACTTAAATTACTCTTCTTTTCTTACTTTTCTCTTCACTATAATTTTAAAACTGTTAACTCTTTATAACTCTTATTTTATTAAAGCTTACAAACTTAAAAACTTAAATTACTCTTCTTTTCTTAGTTTTCTTCTTCACTATAATATTTAAACTAACTACTCTTTATAACTCTTATCTTTTCAAAGCTTACAAACTTAAAAACTTAAATTACTCTTCTTTTCTTACTTTTCTTCTTCACTATAATATTTAAACTAACTACTCTTTATAACTCTTATTTTATTAAAGCTTACAAACTTAAAAACTTAAATTACTCTTCTTTTCTTACTTTTCTTCTTCACTATAATTTTAAAACTGTTAACTCTTTATAACTCTTATCTTTTCAAAGCTTACAAACTTAAAAACTTAAATTACTCTTCTTTTCTTACTTTTCTTCTTCACTATAATTTTAAAACTAACTACTCTTTATAACTCTTATCTTTTCAAAGCTTACAAACTTAAAAACTTAAATTACTCTTCTTTTCTTACTTTTCTTCTTCACTATAATTTTAAAACTAACTACTCTTTATAACTCTTATCTTTTCAAAGCTTACAAACTTAAAAACTTAAATTACTCTTCTTTTCTTACTTTTCTTCTTCACTATAATTTTAAAACTAACTACTTTTTATAACTGTTATCTTTTCAAAGCTTACAAACTTAAAAACTTTAATTACTTTTATCTTTTCAAAGCTTACAAACTTAAAAACTTAAATTACTCTTCTTTTCTTACTTTTCTTCTTCACTTTACCTTTTTAAAATTAAAACTTACTCAATCTAATAAAAGCTTACAAACTTAAAAACTTAAATTACTCTTCTTTTCTTAGTTTTCTTCTTCACTATAATATTTAAACTAACTACTCTTTATAACTCTTATCTTTTCAAAGCTTACAAACTTAAAAACTTAAATTACTCTTCTTTTCTTACTTTTCTTCTTCAATTTACTTTTTAAACTAACTACTCTTTATAACTCTTATCTTTTCAAAGCTTACAAACTTAAAAACTTAAATTACTCTTCTTTTCTTACTTTTCTTCTTCACTATAATATTTAAACTAACTACTCTTTATAACTCTTATTTTATTAAAGCTTACAAACTTAAAAACTTAAATTACTCTTCTTTTCTTACTTTTCTTCTTCAATTTACTTTTTAAACTAACTACTCTTTATAACTCTTATCTTTTCAAAGCTTACAAACTAAAAACTTAAATTACTCTTCTTTTCTTACTTTCTTCTTCACTATAATTTTAAAACTGTTAACTCTTTATAACTCTTATCTTTTCAAAGCTTACAAACTTAAAAACTTAAATTACTCTTCTTTTCTTACTTTTCTTCTTCACTATAATATTTAAACTAACTACTCTTTATAACTCCTATCATTTCAAAGCTTACAAACTTAAAAACTTAAATTACTCTACTTTTCTTACTTTTCTTCTTCAATTTACTTTTTAAACTAACTACTCTTTATAACTCTTATTTTATCAAAGCTTACAAACTTAAAAACTTAAATTACTCTTCTTTTCTTACTTTTCTTCTTCACTATAATATTTAAACTAACTACTCTTTATAACTCTTATCTTTTCAAAGCTTACAAACTTAAAAACTTAAATTACTCTTCTTTTCTTACTTTTCTTCTTCACTAAAATATTTAAACTAACTACTCTTTATAACTCTTATTTTATCAAAGCTTACAAACTTAAAAACTTAAATTACTCTTCTTTTCTTACTTTTCTTCTTCACTTTACTATTTAAACTAACTACTCTTTATAACTCTTATTTTATCAAAGCTTACAAACTTAAAAACTTAAATTACTCTTCTTTTCTTACTTTTCTTCTTCACTATAATTTTAAAACTGTTAACTCTTTATAACTCTTATCTTTTCAAAGCTTACAAACTTAAAAACTTAAATTACTCTTCTTTTCTTACTTTTCTTCTTCACTATAATTTTAAAACTGTTAACTCTTTATAACTCTTATCTTTTCAAAGCTTACAAACTTAAAAACTTAAATTACTCTTCTTTTCTTACTTTTCTTCTTCACTATAATATTTAAACTAACTACTCTTTATAACTCTTATTTTATCAAAGCTTACAAACTTAAAAACTTAAATTACTCTTCTTTTCTTACTTTTCTTCTTCACTTTACTTTTTAAACTAACTACTCTTTATAACTCTTATTTTATCAAAGCTTACAAACTTAAAAACTTAAATTACTCTTCTTTTCTTACTTTTCTTCTTCACTATAATTTTAAAACTGTTAACTCTTTATAACTCTTATCTTTTCAAAGCTTACAAACTTAAAAACTTAAATTACTCTTCTTTTCTTACTTTTCTTCTTCACTTTACTTTTTAAACTAACTACTCTTTATAACTCTTATTTTATCAAAGCTTACAAACTTAAAAACTTAAATTACTCTTCTTTTCTTACTTTTCTTCTTCACTATAATTTTAAAACTGTTAACTCTTTATAACTCTTATTTTATCAAAGCTTACAAACTTAAAAACTTAAATTACTCTTCTTTTCTTACTTTTCTTCTTCACTATAATTTTAAAACTGTTAACTCTTTATAACTCTTATCTTTTCAAAGCTTACAAACTTAAAAACTTAAATTACTCTTCTTTTCTTACTTTTCTTCTTCACTATAATATTTAAACTAACTACTCTTTATAACTCTTATCTTTTCAAAGTTTACAAACTTAAAAACTTAAATTACTCTTCTTTTCTTACTTTTCTTCTTCACTATAATTTTAAAACTGTTAACTCTTTATAACTCTTATCTTTTCAAAGCTTACAAACTTAAAAACTTAAATTACTCTTCTTTTCTTACTTTTCTTCTTCACTATAATTTCAAAACTGTTAACTCTTTATAACTCTTATCTTTTCAAAGCTTACAAACTTAAAAACTTAAATTACTCTTCTTTTCTTACTTTTCTTCTTCACTATAATATTTAAACTAACTACTCTTTATAACTCTTATTTTATTAAAGCTTACAAACTTAAAAACTTAAATTACTCTTCTTTTCTTACTTTTCTTCTTCACTTTACTTTTTAAACTAACTACTCTTTATAACTCTTATTTTATCAAAGCTTACAAACTTAAAAACTTAAATTACTCTTCTTTTCTTACTTTTCTTCTTCACTATAATTTCAAAACTGTTAACTCTTTATAACTGTTATCTTTTCAAAGCTTACAAACTTAAAAACTTAAATTACTCTTCTTTTCTTACTTTTCTTCTTCACTATAATTTTAAAACTAACTACTCTTTATAACTCTTATCTTTTCAAAGCTTACAAACTTAAAAACTTAAATTACTCTTTTTTTCTTACTTTTCTTCTTCACTATAATTTTAAAACTGTTAACTCTTTATAACTCTTATTTTATCAAAGCTTACAAAATTAAAAACTTAAATTACTCTTCTTTTCTTACTTTTCTTCTTCAATTTACTTTTTAAACTAACTACTCTTTATAACTCTTATCTTTTCAAAGCTTACAAACTTAAAAACTTAAATTACTCTTCTTTTCTTACTTTTCTTCTTCACTATAATATTTAAACTAACTACTCTTTATAACTCTTATCTTTTCAAAGCTTACAAACTTAAAAACTTAAATTACTCTTCTTTTCTTACTTTTCTTCTTCACTATAATATTTAAACTAACTACTCTTTATAACTCTTATCTTTTCAAAGCTTACAAACTTAAAAACTTAAATTACTCTTCTTTTCTTACTTTTCTTCTTCACTATAATTTTAAAACTAACTACTCTTTATAACTGTTATCTTTTCAAAGCTTACAAACTTAAAAACTTTAATTACTCTTATCTTTTCAAAGCTTACAAACTTAAAAACTTAAATTACTCTTCTTTTCTTACTTTTCTTCTTCACTTTACCTTTTTAAAATTAAAACTTACTCAATCTAATAAAAGCTTACAAACTTAAAAACTTAAATTACTCTTCTTTTCTTAGTTTTCTTCTTCTATTTACTTTTAAAACTGTTAACTCTTTATAACTTTTATCTTTTCAAAGCTTACAAACTTAAAAACTTAAATTACTCTTCTTTTCTTACTTTTCTTCTTCAATTTACTTTTTAAACTAACTACTCTTTATAACTCTTTTTTTATTAAAGCTTACAAATTTAAAAACTTAAATTACTCTTCTTTTCTTACTTTTCTTCTTCACTAAAATATTTAAACTAACTACTCTTTATAACTCTTATTTTATTAAAGCTTACAAACTTAAAAACTTAAATTACTCTTCTTTTCTTACTTTTCTTCTTCAATTTACTTTTTAAACTAACTACTCTTTATAACTCTTATCTTTTCAAAGCTTACAAACTAAAAACTTAAATTACTCTTCTTTTCTTACTTTCTTCTTCACTATAATTTTAAAACTGTTAACTCTTTATAACTCTTATCTTTTCAAAGCTTACAAACTTAAAAACTTAAATTACTCTTCTTTTCTTACTTTTCTTCTTCACTATAATTTTAAAACTAACTACTCTTTATAACTCTTATCTTTTCAAAGCTTACAAACTTAAAAACTTAAATTACTCTTCTTTTCTTACTTTTCTTCTTCACTATAATTTTAAAACTGTTAACTCTTTATAACTCTTATCTTTTCAAAGCTTACAAACTTAAAAACTTAAATTACTCTTCTTTTCTTACTTTTCTTCTTCACTATAATTTTAAAACTGTTAACTCTTTATAACTCTTATCTTTTCAAAGCTTACAAACTTAAAAACTTAAATTACTCTTCTTTTCTTACTTTTCTTCTTCACTATAATATTTAAACTAACTACTCTTTATAACTCTTATTTTATCAAAGCTTACAAACTTAAAAACTTAAATTACTCTTCTTTTCTTACTTTTCTTCTTCACTTTACTTTTTAAACTAACTACTCTTTATAACTCTTATTTTATCAAAGCTTACAAACTTAAAAACTTAAATTACTCTTCTTTTCTTACTTTTCTTCTTCAATTTACTTTTTAAACTAACTACTCTTTATAACTCTTTTTTTATTAAAGCTTACAAATTTAAAAACTTAAATTACTCTTCTTTTCTTACTTTTCTTCTTCACTATAATTTTAAAACTGTTAACTCTTTATAACTCTTATCTTTTCAAAGCTTACAAACTTAAAAACTTTAATTACTCTTATCTTTTCAAAGCTTACAAACTTAAAAACTTAAATTACTCTTCTTTTCTTACTTTTCTTCTTCACTATAATATTTAAACTAACTACTCTTTATAACTCTTATCTTTTCAAAGCTTACAAACTTAAAAACTTAAATTACTCTTCTTTTCTTACTTTTCTTCTTCACTTTACTTTTTAAACTAACTACTCTTTATAACTCTTATTTTATCAAAGCTTACAAACTTAAAAACTTAAATTACTCTTCTTTTCTTACTTTTCTTCTTCACTATAATTTTAAAACTGTTAACTCTTTATAACTCTTATCTTTTCAAAGCTTACAAACTTAAAAACTTAAATTACTCTTCTTTTCTTACTTTTCTTCTTCACTATAATTTTAAAACTAACTACTCTTTATAACTCTTATCTTTTCAAAGCTTACAAACTTAAAAACTTAAATTACTCTTCTTTTCTTACTTTTCTTCTTCACTATAATATTTAAACTAACTACTCTTTATAACTCTTATTTTATCAAAGCTTACAAACTTAAAAACTTAAATTACTCTTCTTTTCTTAGTTTTCTTCTTCACTATAATATTTAAACTAACTACTCTTTATAACTCTTATTTTATCAAAGCTTACAAACTTAAAAACTTAAATTACTCTTCTTTTCTTACTTTTCTTCTTCACTATAATTTTAAAACTGTTAACTCTTTATAACTCTTATCTTTTCAAAGCTTACAAACTTAAAAACTTAAATTACTCTTCTTTTCTTACTTTTCTTCTTCACTTTACTTTTTAAACTAACTACTCTTTATAACTCTTATTTTATCAAAGCTTACAAACTTAAAAACTTAAATTACTCTTCTTTTCTTACTTTTCTTCTTCACTATAATTTTAAAACTGTTAACTCTTTATAACTCTTATCTTTTCAAAGCTTACAAACTTAAAAACTTTAATTACTCTTATCTTTTCAAAGCTTACAAACTTAAAAACTTAAATTACTCTTCTTTTCTTACTTTTCTTCTTCACTATAATATTTAAACTAACTACTCTTTATAACTCTTATCTTTTCAAAGCTTACAAACTTAAAAACTTAAATTACTCTTCTTTTCTTACTTTTCTTCTTCACTATAATATTTAAACTAACTACTCTTTATAACTCTTATTTTATCAAAGCTTACAAACTTAAAAACTTAAATTACTCTTCTTTTCTTACTTTTCTTCTTCACTATAATATTTAAACTAACTACTCTTTATAACTCTTATCTTTTCAAAGCTTACAAACTTAAAAACTTAAATTACTCTTCTTTTCTTACTTTTCTTCTTCACTATAATATTTAAACTAACTACTCTTTATAACTCTTATCTTTTCAAAGCTTACAAACTTAAAAACTTAAATTACTCTTCTTTTCTTACTTTTCTTCTTCACTATAATTTTAAAACTAACTACTCTTTATAACTCTTATCTTTTAAAGCTTACAAACTTAAAAACTTTAATTACTCTTATCTTTTCAAAGCTTACAAACTTAAAAAACTTAAATTACTCTTCTTTTCTTACTTTTCTTCTTCACTTTACCTTTTTAAAATTAAAACTTACTCAATCTAATAAAAGCTTACAAACTTAAAAACTTAAATTACTCTTCTTTTCTTACTTTTCTTCTTCTATTTACTTTTAAAACTGTTAACTCTTTATAACTTTTATTTTATTAAAGCTTACAAACTTAAAAACTTAAATTACTCTTCTTTTCTTACTTTTCTTCTTCACTAAAATATTTAAACTAACTACTCTTTATAACTCTTATTTTATTAAAGCTTACAAACTTAAAAACTTAAATTACTCTTCTTTTCTTACTTTTCTTCTTCAATTTACTTTTTAAACTAACTACTCTTTATAACTCTTATCTTTTCAAAGCTTACAAACTAAAAACTTAAATTACTCTTCTTTTCTTACTTTCTTCTTCACTATAATTTTAAAACTGTTAATTCTTTATAACTCTTATCTTTTCAAAGCTTACAAACTTAAAAACTTAAATTACTCTTCTTTTCTTACTTTTCTTCTTCACTATAATATTTAAACTAACTACTCTTTATAACTCTTATTTTATCAAAGCTTACAAACTTAAAAACTTAAATTACTCTTCTTTTCTTACTTTTCTTCTTCACTATAATTTTAAAACTGTTAACTCTTTATAACTCTTATCTTTTCAAAGCTTACAAACTTAAAAACTTAAATTACTCTTCTTTTCTTACTTTTCTTCTTCACTATAATATTTAAACTAACTACTCTTTATAACTCTTATCTTTTCAAAGCTTACAAACTTAAAAACTTAAATTACTCTTCTTTTCTTACTTTTCTTCTTCACTATAATATTTAAACTAACTACTCTTTATAACTCTTATCTTTTCAAAGCTTACAAACTTAAAAACTTAAATTACTCTTCTTTTCTTACTTTTCTTCTTCACTATAATTTTAAAACTAACTACTCTTTATAACTCTTATCTTTTCAAAGCTTACAAACTTAAAAACTTAAATTACTCTTATCTTTTTAAAGCTTACAAACTTAAAAACTTAAATTACTCTTCTTTTCTTACTTTTCTTCTTCACTTTACCTTTTTAAAACTAAAACTTACTCAATCTAATAAAAGCTTACAAACTTAAAAACTTAAATTACTCTTCTTTTCTTAGTTTTCTTCTTCTATTTACTTTTTAAACTAACTACTCTTTATAACTCTTATTTTATCAAAGCTTACAAACTTAAAAACTTAAATTACTCTTCTTTTCTTACTTTTCTTCTTCAATTTACTTTTTAAACTAACTACTCTTTATAACTCTTATTTTATTAAAGCTTACAAATTTAAAACTTAAATTACTCTTCTTTTCTTACTTTTCTTCTTCAATTTACTTTTTAAACTAACTACTCTTTATAACTCTTATCTTTTCAAAGTTTACAAACTTAAAAACTTAAATTACTCTTCTTTTCTTACTTTTCTTCTTCACTATAATATTTAAACTAACTACTCTTTATAACTCTTATTTTATCAAAGCTTACAAACTTAAAAACTTAAATTACTCTTCTTTTCTTACTTTTCTTCTTCACTATAATTTTAAAACTAACTACTCTTTATAACTCTTATCTTTTCAAAGCTTACAAACTTAAAAACTTAAATTACTCTTCTTTTCTTACTTTTCTTCTTCACTATAATATTTAAACTAACTACTCTTTATAACTCTTATTTTATCAAAGCTTACAAACTTAAAAACTTAAATTACTCTTCTTTTCTTACTTTTCTTCTTCACTATAATTTTAAAACTGTTAACTCTTTATAACTCTTATCTTTTCAAAGCTTACAAACTTAAAAACTTAAATTACTCTTCTTTTCTTACTTTTCTTCTTCTATTTACTTTTAAAACTGTTAACTCTTTATAACTTTTATTTTATTAAAGCTTACAAACTTAAAAACTTAAATTACTCTTCTTTTCTTACTTTTCTTCTTCACTATAATTTTAAAACTGTTAACTCTTTATAACTCTTATCTTTTCAAAGCTTACAAACTTAAAAACTTAAATTACTCTTCTTTTCTTACTTTTCTTCTTCACTTTACTTTTAAAACTAACTACTCTTTATAACTCTTATTTTATTAAAGCTTACAAACTTAAAAACTTAAATTACTCTTCTTTTCTTACTTTTCTTCTTCACTATAATTTTAAAACTAACTACTCTTTATAACTCTTATCTTTTCAAAGCTTACAAACTTAAAAACTTAAATTACTCTTCTTTTCTTACTTTTCTTCTTCACTATAATTTTAAAACTGTTAACTCTTTATAACTCTTATCTTTTTAAAGCTTACAAACTTAAAAACTTAAATTACTCTTCTTTTCTTACTTTTCTTCTTCACTTTACTTTTTAAACTAACTACTCTTTATAACTCTTATTTTATCAAAGCTTACAAACTTAAAAACTTAAATTACTCTTCTTTTCTTACTTTTCTTCTTCACTATAATTTTAAAACTGTTAACTCTTTATAACTCTTATTTTATCAAAGCTTACAAACTTAAAAACTTAAATTACTCTTCTTTTCTTACTTTTCTTCTTCACTTTAATTTTTAAACTAACTAACTCTTTATAACTCTTATTTTATCAAAGCTTACAAACTTAAAAACTTAAATTACTCTTCTTTTCTTACTTTTCTTCTTCACTATAATTTTAAAACTGCTAACTCTTTATAACTCTTATTTTATCAAAGCTTACAAACTTAAAAACTTAAATTACTCTTCTTTTCTTACTTTTCTTCTTCACTAAAATATTTAAACTAACTACTCTTTATAACTCTTATTTTATTAAAGCTTACAAACTTAAAAACTTAAATTACTCTTCTTTTCTTACTTTTCTTCTTCACTTTACTTTTTAAACTAACTACTCTTTATAACTCTTATCTTTTCAAAGCTTACAAACTTAAAAACTTAAATTACTCTTCTTTTCTTACTTTTCTTCTTCACTATAATATTTAAACTAACTACTCTTTATAACTCTTATTTTATCAAAGCTTACAAACTTAAAAACTTAAATTACTCTTCTTTTCTTACTTTTCTTCTTCACTATAATTTTAAAACTGTTAACTCTTTATAACTCTTATCTTTTCAAAGCTTACAAACTTAAAAACTTAAATTACTCTTCTTTTCTTACTTTTCTTCTTCACTATAATATTTAAACTAACTACTCTTTATAACTCTTATTTTATCAAAGCTTACAAACTTAAAAACTTAAATTACTCTTCTTTTCTTACTTTTCTTCTTCACTATAATTTTAAAACTGTTAACTCTTTATAACTCTTATCTTTTCAAAGCTTACAAACTTAAAAACTTAAATTACTCTTCTTTTCTTACTTTTCTTCTTCACTATAATTTTAAAACTGTTAACTCTTTATAACTCTTATCTTTTCAAAGCTTACAAACTTAAAAACTTAAATTACTCTTCTTTTCTTACTTTTCTTCTTCACTATAATATTTAAACTAACTACTCTTTATAACTCTTATCTTTTCAAAGCTTACAAACTTAAAAACTTAAATTACTCTTCTTTTCTTACTTTTCTTCTTCACTATAATATTTAAACTAACTACTCTTTATAACTCTTATTTTATTAAAGCTTACAAACTTAAAAACTTAAATTACTCTTCTTTTCTTACTTTTCTTCTTCACTTTACTTTTTAAACTAACTACTCTTTATAACTCTTATTTTATCAAAGCTTACAAACTTAAAAACTTAAATTACTCTTCTTTTCTTACTTTTCTTCTTCAATTTACTTTTTAAACTAACTACTCTTTATAACTCTTATTTTATTAAAGCTTACAAACTTAAAAACTTAAATTACTCTTCTTTTCTTACTTTTCTTCTTCACTATAATATTTAAACTAACTACTCTTTATAACTCTTATTTTATCAAAGCTTACAAACTTAAAAACTTAAATTACTCTTCTTTTCTTACTTTTCTTCTTCACTATAATTTTAAAACTGTTAACTCTTTATAACTCTTATCTTTTCAAAGCTTACAAACTTAAAAACTTAAATTACTCTTCTTTTCTTACTTTTCTTCTTCACTATAATTTTTAAACTAACTACTCTTTATAACTCTTATTTTATTAAAGCTTACAAACTTAAAAACTTAAATTACTCTTCTTTTCTTACTTTTCTTCTTCACTATAATTTTAAAACTTTTAACTCTTTATAACTCTTATCTTTTCAAAGCTTACAAACTTAAAAACTTAAATTACTCTTCTTTTCTTACTTTTCTTCTTCACTATAATTTTAAAACTGTTAACTCTTTATAACTCTTATCTTTTCAAAGCTTACAAACTTAAAAACTTAAATTACTCTTCTTTTCTTACTTTTCTTCTTCACTATAATTTTAAAACTAACTACTCTTTATAACTCTTATTTTATCAAAGCTTACAAACTTAAAAACTTAAATTACTCTTCTTTTCTTACTTTTCTTCTTCAATTTACTTTTTAAACTAACTACTCTTTATAACTCTTATTTTATCAAAGCTTACAAACTTAAAAACTTAAATTACTCTTCTTTTCTTACTTTTCTTCTTCACTTTACTTTTTAAACTAACTACTCTTTATAACTCTTATTTTATTAAAGCTTACAAACTTAAAAACTTAAATTACTCTTCTTTTCTTACTTTTCTTCTTCACTTTACTTTTTAAACTAACTACTCTTTATAACTCTTATTTTATCAAAGCTTACAAACTTAAAAACTTAAATTACTCTTCTTTTCTTACTTTTCTTCTTCACTTTACTTTTTAAACTAACTACTCTTTATAACTCTTATTTTATCAAAGCTTACAAACTTAAAAACTTAAATTACTCTTCTTTTCTTACTTTTCTTCTTCAATTTACTTTTTAAACTGTTAACTCTTTATAACTCTTATCTTTTCAAAGCTTACAAACTTAAAAACTTAAATTACTCTTCTTTTCTTACTTTTCTTCTTCACTATAATTTTAAAACTAACTACTCTTTATAACTCTTATTTTATTAAAGCTTACAAACTTAAAAACTTAAATTACTCTACTTTTCTTACTTTTCTTCTTCAATTTACTTTTTAAACTAACTACTCTTTATAACTCTTATTTTATTAAAGCTTACAAACTTAAAAACTTAAATTACTCTTCTTTTCTTACTTTTCTTCTTCAATTTACTTTTTAAACTAACTACTCTTTATAACTCCTATCATTTCAAAGCTTACAAACTTAAAAACTTAAATTACTCTTCTTTTCTTACTTTTCTTCTTTAATTTACTTTTAATAATTTTAACTCTTTATAACTGTTTTTTTATCAAAGCTTACAAACTTAAAAACTTAAATTACTCTTCTTTTCTTACTTTTCTTCTTCAATTTACTTTTTAAACTAACTACTCTTTATAACTCTTATCTTTTCAAAGCTTACAAACTTAAAAACTTAAATTACTCTACTTTTCTTACTTTTCTTCTTCACTATAATTTTAAAACTGTTAACTCTTTATAACTCTTATTTTATTAAAGCTTACAAACTTAAAAACTTAAATTACTCTTCTTTTCTTACTTTTCTTCTTCAATTTACTTTTTAAACTAACTACTCTTTATAACTCTTATTTTATCATCAAAGCTTACAAACTTAAAAACTTAAATTACTCTTCTTTTCTTACTTTTCTTCTTCACTATAATATTTAAACTAACTACTCTTTATAACTCCTAACATTTCAAAGCTTACAAACTTAAAAACTTAAATTACTCTTCTTTTCTTACTTTTCTTCTTCACTATAATATTTAAACTAACTACTCTTTATAACTCTTATTTTATTAAAGCTTACAAACTTAAAAACTTAAATTACTCTTCTTTTCTTACTTTTCTTCTTCACTTTACTTTTAAAACTAACTACTCTTTATAACTCTTATTTTATCAAAGCTTACAAACTTAAAAACTTAAATTACTCTTCTTTTCTTACTTTTCTTCTTCACTTTATTTTTAAAACTAACTACTCTTTATAACTCTTATTTTATCAAAGCTTACAAACTTAAAAACTTAAATTACTCTTCTTTTCTTACTTTTCTTCTTCACTATAATATTTAAACTAACTACTCTTTATAACTCGTATCTTTTCAAAGCTTACAAACTTAAAAACTTAAATTACTCTTCTTTTCTTATTTTTATTCTTCACTTTACTTTTAAAACTAACTACTCTTTATAACTCTTATTTTATCAAAGCTTACAAACTTAAAAACTTAAATTACTCTTCTTTTCTTACTTTTCTTCTTCACTATAATATTTAAACTAACTACTCTTTATAACTCTTATTTTATCAAAGCTTACAAACTTAAAAACTTAAATTACTCTTCTTTTCTTATTTTTCTTCTTCACTTTACTTTTAAAACTAACTACTCTTTATAACTCTTATTTTATCAAAGCTTACAAACTTAAAAACTTAAATTACTCTTCTTTTCTTACTTTTCTTCTTCACTATAATATTTAAACTAACTACTCTTTATAACTCCTATCATTTCAAAGCTTACAAACTTAAAAACTTAAATTACTCTTCTTTTCTTATTTTTCTTCTTCACTTTACTTTTAAAACTAACTACTCTTTATAACTCTTATTTTATCAAAGCTTACAAACTTAAAAACTTAAATTACTCTTCTTTTCTTACTTTTCTTCTTCACTATAATATTTAAACTAACTACTCTTTATAACTCTTAACATTTCAAAGCTTACAAACTTAAAAACTTAAATTACTCTTCTTTTCTTACTTTTCTTCTTCACTATAATATTTAAACTAACTACTCTTTATAACTCTTATTTTATTAAAGCTTACAAACTTAAAAACTTAAATTACTCTTCTTTTCTTACTTTTCTTCTTCAATTTACTTTTTAAACTAACTACTCTTTATAACTCTTATTTTATCAAAGCTTACAAACTTAAAAACTTAAATTACTCTTCTTTTCTTACTTTTCTTCTTCACTTTACTTTTAAAACTAACTACTCTTTATAACTCTTATTTTATCAAAGCTTACAAACTTAAAAACTTAAATTACTCTTCTTTTCTTACTTTTCTTCTTCACTATAATATTTAAACTAACTACTCTTTATAACTCTTATCTTTTCAAAGCTTACAAACTTAAAAACTTAAATTACTCTTCTTTTCTTACTTTTCTTCTTCACTATAATATTTAAACTAACTACTCTTTATAACTCTTATCTTTTCAAAGCTTACAAACTTAAAAACTTAAATTACTCTTCTTTTCTTACTTTTCTTCTTCACTATACTTTTTAAAACTGTTAACTCTTTATAACTCTTATCTTTTCAAAGCTTACAAACTTAAAAACTTAAATTACTCTTCTTTTCTTACTTTTATTCTTCACTTTACTTTTAAAACTAACTACTCTTTATAACTCTTATCTTTTCAAAGCTTACAAACTTAAAAACTTAAATTACTCTTCTTTTCTTACTTTTCTTCTTCACTATAATATTTAAACTAACTACTCTTTATAACTCCTATCATTTCAAAGCTTACAAACTTAAAAACTTAAATTACTCTTCTTTTCTTACTTTTCTTCTTCACTTTACTTTTAAAACTAACTACTCTTTATAACTCTTATTTTATTAAAGCTTACAAACTTAAAAACTTAAATTACTCTTCTTTTCTTACTTTTCTTCTTCACTATAATATTTAAACTAACTACTCTTTATAACTCTTATTTTATCAAAGCTTACAAACTTAAAAACTTAAATTACTCTTCTTTTCTTACTTTTCTTCTTCAATTTACTTTTTAAACTAACTACTCTTTATAACTCCTATCTTTTCAAAGCTTACAAACTTAAAAACTTAAATTACTCTACTTTTCTTACTTTTCTTCTTTAATTTACTTTTAATAATTTTAACTCTTTATAACTGTTATTTTATCAAAGCTTACAAACTTAAAAACTTAAATTACTCTTCTTTTCTTACTTTTCTTCTTCACTTTACTTTTAAAACTAACTACTCTTTATAACTCTTATTTTATTAAAGCTTACAAACTTAAAAACTTAAATTACTCTTCTTTTCTTACTTTTCTTCTTCACTATAATTTTAAAACTGTTACAAACTCTTAAATTATAACTCTTATTTTATCAAAGCTTACAAACTTAAAAACTTAAATTACTCTTCTTTTCTTACTTTTCTTCTTCACTTTATTTTTAAAACTGTTAACTCTTTATAACTCTTATCTTTTCAAAGCTTACAAACTTAAAAACTTAAATTACTCTTCTTTTCTTACTTTTATTCTTCACTTTACTTTTAAAACTAACTACTCTTTATAACTCTTATCTTTTCAAAGCTTACAAACTTAAAAACTTAAATTACTCTTCTTTTCTTACTTTTCTTCTTCACTATAATTTTAAAACTGTTAACTCTTTATAACTCTTATTTTATCAAAGCTTACAAACTTAAAAACTTAAATTACTCTTCTTTTCTTACTTTTCTTCTTCACTTTACTTTTAAAACTAACTACTCTTTATAACTCTTATTTTATTAAAGCTTACAAACTTAAAAACTTAAATTACTCTTCTTTTCTTACTTTTCTTCTTCACTATAATATTTAAACTAACTACTCTTTATAACTCTTATTTTAAAAAACTCAAAGCTTACAAACTTAAAAACTTAAATTACTCTACTTTTCTTACTTTTCTTCTTCAATTTACTTTTTAAACTATCTACTCTTTATAACTCTTATCTTTTCAAAGCTTACAAACTAAAAACTTAAATTACTCTTCTTTTCTTACTTTCTTCTTCACTATAATTTTAAAACTGTTAACTCTTTATAACTCTTATCTTTTCAAAGCTTACAAACTTAAAAACTTAAATTACTCTTCTTTTCTTATTTTTATTCTTCACTTTACTTTTAAAACTAACTACTCTTTATAACTCTTATTTTATCAAAGCTTACAAACTTAAAAACTTAAATTACTCTACTTTTCTTACTTTTCTTCTTCACTTTACTTTTTAAAACTGTTAACTCTTTATAACTCTTATCTTTTCAAAGCTTACAAACTTAAAAACTTAAATTACTCTTCTTTTCTTACTTTTCTTCTTCACTTTACTTTTTAAACTAACTACTCTTTATAACTCTTATTTTATCAAAGCTTACAAACTTAAAAACTTAAATTACTCTTCTTTTCTTATTTTTATTCTTCAATTTACTTTTAAAACTAACTACTCTTTATAACTCTTATTTTATCAAAGCTTACAAACTTAAAAACTTAAATTACTCTTCTTTTCTTACTTTTCTTCTTCACTATAATATTTAAACTAACTACTCTTTATAACTCTTATTTTATCAAAGCTTACAAACTTAAAAACTTAAATTACTCTACTTTTCTTACTTTTCTTCTTCACTTTACTTTTTAAAACTGTTAACTCTTTATAACTCTTATCTTTTCAAAGCTTACAAACTTAAAAACTTAAATTACTCTTCTTTTCTTACTTTTCTTCTTCACTTTACTTTTTAAAACTGTTAACTCTTTATAACTCTTATCTTTTCAAAGCTTACAAACTTAAAAACTTAAATTACTCTTCTTTTCTTACTTTTCTTCTTCACTATAATATTTAAACTAACTACTCTTTATAACTCTTATCTTTTCAAAGCTTACAAACTTAAAAACTTAAATTACTCTTCTTTTCTTACTTTTCTTCTTCACTATAATATTTAAACTAACTACTCTTTATAACTCTTATCTTTTCAAAGCTTACAAACTTAAAAACTTGATTTACTCTACTTTTCTTACTTTTCTTCTTCACTATAATATTTAAACTAACTACTCTTTATAACTCTTATCTTTTCAAAGCTTACAAACTTAAAAACTTAAATTACTCTTCTTTTCTTACTTTTCTTCTTCACTTTACTTTTTAAACTAACTACTCTTTATAACTCTTATTTTATCAAAGCTTACAAACTTAAAAACTTAAATTACTCTTCTTTTCTTACTTTTCTTCTTCACTATAATTTTAAAACTGTTAACTCTTTATAACTCTTATTTTATTAAAGCTTACAAACTTAAAAACTTAAATTACTCTTCTTTTCTTACTTTTCTTCTTCAATTTACTTTTTAAACTAACTACTCTTTATAACTCTTATTTTATTAAAGCTTACAAACTTAAAAACTTAAATTACTCTTCTTTTCTTACTTTTCTTCTTCAATTTACTTTTTAAACTAACTACTCTTTATAACTCTTATCTTTTCAAAGCTTACAAACTTAAAAACTTAAATTACTCTTCTTTTCTTACTTTTCTTCTTCAATTTACTTTTTAAACTAACTACTCTTTATAACTCCTATCATTTCAAAGCTTACAAACTTAAAAACTTAAATTACTCTTCTTTTCTTACTTTTCTTCTTCACTTTACTTTTAAAACTAACTACTCTTTATAACTGTTATTTTATCAAAGCTTACAAACTTAAAAACTTAAATTACTCTTCTTTTCTTACTTTTCTTCTTCACTTTATTTTTAAAACTGTTAACTCTTTATAACTCTTATCTTTTCAAAGCTTACAAACTTAAAAACTTAAATTACTCTTCTTTTCTTATTTTTCTTCTTCACTTTATTTTTAAAACTGTTAACTCTTTATAACTCTTATCTTTTCAAAGCTTACAAACTTAAAAACTTAAATTACTCTTCTTTTCTTACTTTTCTTCTTCACTTTACTTTTAAAACTGTTAACTCTTTATAACTCTTATCTTTTCAAAGCTTACAAACTTAAAAACTTAAATTACTCTTCTTTTCTTACTTTTCTTCTTCACTATAATTTTAAAACTGTTAACTCTTTATAACTCTTATTTTATCAAAGCTTACAAACTTAAAAACTTAAATTACTCTTCTTTTCTTACTTTTCTTCTTCACTTTACTTTTAAAACTAACTACTCTTTATAACTCTTATTTTATCAAAGCTTACAAACTTAAAAACTTAAATTACTCTTCTTTTCTTACTTTTCTTCTTCACTATAATATTTAAACTAACTACTCTTTATAACTCTTATTTTATCAAAGCTTACAAACTTAAAAACTTAAATTACTCTTCTTTTCTTACTTTTCTTCTTCACTTTACTTTTAAAACTAACTACTCTTTATAACTCTTATTTTATCAAAGCTTACAAACTTAAAAACTTAAATTACTCTACTTTTCTTACTTTTCTTCTTCACTATAATATTTAAACTAACTACTCTTTATAACTCCTATCATTTCAAAGCTTACAAACTTAAAAACTTAAATTACTCTACTTTTCTTACTTTTCTTCTTCAATTTACTTTTTAAACTAACTACTCTTTATAACTCTTATCTTTTCAAAGCTTACAAACTTAAAAACTTAAATTACTCTACTTTTCTTACTTTTCTTCTTCACTATAATTTTAAAACTGTTAACTCTTTATAACTCTTATTTTATCAAAGCTTACAAACTTAAAAACTTAAATTACTCTTCTTTTCTTACTTTTCTTCTTCACTTTATTTTTAAAACTAACTACTCTTTATAACTCTTATTTTATCAAAGCTTACAAACTTAAAAACTTAAATTACTCTTCTTTTCTTACTTTTCTTCTTCACTATAATATTTAAACTAACTACTCTTTATAACTCTTATCTTTTCAAAGCTTACAAACTTAAAAACTTAAATTACTCTTCTTTTCTTACTTTTCTTCTTCACTATAATTTTAAAACTGTTAACTCTTTATAACTCTTATTTTATCAAAGCTTACAAACTTAAAAACTTAAATTACTCTTCTTTTCTTACTTTTCTTCTTCACTATAATATTTAAACTAACTACTCTTTATAACTCTTATTTTATCAAAGCTTACAAACTTAAAAACTTAAATTACTCTTCTTTTCTTATTTTTCTTCTTCACTTTACTTTTAAAACTAACTACTCTTTATAACTCTTATTTTATCAAAGCTTACAAACTTAAAAACTTAAATTACTCTTCTTTTCTTACTTTTCTTCTTCACTATAATATTTAAACTAACTACTCTTTATAACTCTTATTTTATTAAAGCTTACAAACTTAAAAACTTAAATTACTCTTCTTTTCTTACTTTTCTTCTTCACTATAATTTTAAAACTTTTAACTCTTTATAACTCTTATCTTTTCAAAGCTTACAAACTTAAAAACTTAAATTACTCTTCTTTTCTTACTTTTCTTCTTCACTATAATTTTAAAACTGTTAACTCTTTATAACTCTTATCTTTTCAAAGCTTACAAACTTAAAAACTTAAATTACTCTTCTTTTCTTACTTTTCTTCTTCACTTTACTTTTAAAACTAACTACTCTTATAACTCTTATTTTATCAAAGCTTACAAACTTAAAAACTTAAATTACTCTTCTTTTCTTACTTTTCTTCTTCACTATAATATTTAAACTAACTACTCTTTATAACTCCTAACATTTCAAAGCTTACAAACTTAAAAACTTAAATTACTCTTCTTTTCTTACTTTTCTTCTTCACTATAATATTTAAACTAACTACTCTTTATAACTCTTATTTTATCAAAGCTTACAAACTTAAAAACTTAAATTACTCTTCTTTTCTTACTTTTCTTCTTCACTTTACTTTTAAAACTAACTACTCTTTATAACTCTTATTTTATCAAAGCTTACAAACTTAAAAACTTAAATTACTCTACTTTTCTTACTTTTCTTCTTCACTTTACTTTTTAAAACTGTTAACTCTTTATAACTCTTATCTTTTCAAAGCTTACAAACTTAAAAACTTAAATTACTCTTCTTTTCTTACTTTTCTTCTTCACTATAATATTTAAACTAACTACTCTTTATAACTCTTATCTTTTCAAAGCTTACAAACTTAAAAACTTAAATTACTCTTCTTTTCTTACTTTTCTTCTTCACTATAATATTTAAACTAACTACTCTTTATAACTCTTATCTTTTCAAAGCTTACAAACTTAAAAACTTAAATTACTCTACTTTTCTTACTTTTCTTCTTCACTTTACTTTTTAAAACTGTTAACTCTTTATAACAATTATCTTTTCAAAGCTTACAAACTTAAAAACTTAAATTACTCTTCTTTTCTTACTTTTCTTCTTCAATTTACTTTTTAAACTAACTACTCTTTATAACTCTTATCTTTTCAAAGCTTACAAACTTAAAAACTTAAATTACTCTTCTTTTCTTACTTTTCTTCTTCAATTTACTTTTTAAACTAACTACCCTTTATAACTCTTATCTTTTCAAAGCTTACAAACTTAAAAACTTAAATTACTCTACTTTTCTTACTTTTCTTCTTCACTATAATATTTAAACTAACTACTCTTTATAACTCTTATTTTATCAAAGCTTACAAACTTAAAAACTTAAATTACTCTTCTTTTCTTACTTTTCTTCTTCACTATAATATTTAGACTAACTACTCTTTATAACTCCTATCATTTCAAAGCTTACAAACTTAAAAACTTAAATTACTCTTCTTTTCTTACTTTTCTTCTTCACTTTACTTTTTAAACTAACTACTCTTTATAACTCTTATTTTATTAAAGCTTACAAACTTAAAAACTTAAATTACTCTTCTTTTCTTACTTTTCTTCTTCAATTTACTTTTTAAACTAACTACTCTTTATAACTCTTATTTTATCAAAGCTTACAAACTTAAAAACTTAAATTACTCTTCTTTTCTTACTTTTCTTCTTCAATTTACTTTTTAAACTAACTACTCTTTATAACTCCTATCTTTTCAAAGCTTACAAACTTAAAAACTTAAATTACTCTACTTTTCTTACTTTTCTTCTTTAATTTACTTTTAATAATTTTAACTCTTTATAACTGTTATTTTATCAAAGCTTACAAACTTAAAAACTTAAATTACTCTACTTTTCTTACTTTTCTTCTTCAATTTACTTTTTAAACTAACTACTCTTTATAACTCTTATTTTATCAAAGCTTACAAACTTAAAAACTTAAATTACTCTTCTTTTCTTACTTTTCTTCTTCACTATAATTTTAAAACTGTTAACTCTTTATAACTCTTATTTTATTAAAGCTTACAAACTTAAAAACTTAAATTACTCTTCTTTTCTTACTTTTCTTCTTCACTTTATTTTTAAAACTAACTACTCTTTATAACTCTTATCTTTTCAAAGCTTACAAACTTAAAAACTTAAATTACTCTTCTTTTCTTACTTTTCTTCTTCACTATAATATTTAAACTAACTACTCTTTATAACTCTTATCTTTTCAAAGCTTACAAACTTAAAAACTTAAATTACTCTTCTTTTCTTATTTTTATTCTTCACTTTACTTTTAAAACTAACTACTCTTTATAACTCTTATTTTATCAAAGCTTACAAACTTAAAAACTTAAATTACTCTTCTTTTCTTACTTTTCTTCTTCACTATAATATTTAAACTAACTACTCTTTATAACTCTTATTTTATCAAAGCTTACAAACTTAAAAACTTAAATTACTCTTCTTTTCTTACTTTTCTTCTTCACTTTACTTTTAAAACTAACTACTCTTTATAACTCTTATTTTATCAAAGCTTACAAACTTAAAAACTTAAATTACTCTACTTTTCTTACTTTTCTTCTTCACTATAATATTTAAACTAACTACTCTTTATAACTCCTATCATTTCAAAGCTTACAAACTTAAAAACTTAAATTACTCTACTTTTCTTACTTTTCTTCTTCAATTTACTTTTTAAACTAACTACTCTTTATAACTCTTATCTTTTCAAAGCTTACAAACTTAAAAACTTAAATTACTCTACTTTTCTTACTTTTCTTCTTCACTATAATTTTAAAACTGTTAACTCTTTATAACTCTTATTTTATCAAAGCTTACAAACTTAAAAACTTAAATTACTCTTCTTTTCTTACTTTTCTTCTTCACTTTATTTTTAAAACTAACTACTCTTTATAACTCTTATTTTATCAAAGCTTACAAACTTAAAAACTTAAATTACTCTTCTTTTCTTACTTTTCTTCTTCACTATAATATTTAAACTAACTACTCTTTATAACTCTTATCTTTTCAAAGCTTACAAACTTAAAAACTTAAATTACTCTTCTTTTCTTATTTTTATTCTTCACTTTACTTTTAAAACTAACTACTCTTTATAACTCTTATTTTATCAAAGCTTACAAACTTAAAAACTTAAATTACTCTTCTTTTCTTACTTTTCTTCTTCACTATAATATTTAAACTAACTACTCTTTATAACTCTTATTTTATCAAAGCTTACAAACTTAAAAACTTAAATTACTCTTCTTTTCTTATTTTTCTTCTTCACTTTACTTTTAAAACTAACTACTCTTTATAACTCTTATTTTATCAAAGCTTACAAACTTAAAAACTTAAATTACTCTTCTTTTCTTACTTTTCTTCTTCACTATAATATTTAAACTAACTACTCTTTATAACTCTTATCTTTTCAAAGCTTACAAACTTATAAACTTAAATTACTCTACTTTTCTTACTTTTCTTCTTCACTATAATATTTAAACTAACTACTCTTTATAACTCTTATCTTTTCAAAGCTTACAAACTTAAAAACTTAAATTACTCTACTTTTCTTACTTTTCTTCTTCACTTTACTTTTTAAAACTGTTAACTCTTTATAACTCTTATCTTTTCAAAGCTTACAAACTTAAAAACTTAAATTACTCTTCTTTTCTTATTTTTCTTCTTCACTTTACTTTTAAAACTAACTACTCTTTATAACTCTTATTTTATCAAAGCTTACAAACTTAAAAACTTAAATTACTCTTCTTTTCTTACTTTTCTTCTTCACTATAATATTTAAACTAACTACTCTTTATAACTCCTATCTTTTCAAAGCTTACAAACTTAAAAACTTAAATTACTCTTCTTTTCTTACTTTTCTTCTTCACTTTACTTTTTAAACTAACTACTCTTTATAACTCTTATTTTATCAAAGCTTACAAACTTAAAAACTTAAATTACTCTTCTTTTCTTACTTTTCTTCTTCACTATAATATTTAAACTAACTACTCTTTATAACTCTTATCTTTTCAAAGCTTACAAACTTAAAAACTTAAATTACTCTTCTTTTCTTACTTTTCTTCTTCACTATAATATTTAAACTAACTACTCTTTATAACTCTTATCTTTTCAAAGCTTACAAACTTATAAACTTAAATTACTCTACTTTTCTTACTTTTCTTCTTCAATTTACTTTTTAAACTAACTACTCTTTATAACTCTTATCTTTTCAAAGCTTACAAACTTAAAAACTTAAATTACTCTTCTTTTCTTACTTTTCTTCTTCAATTTACTTTTTAAACTAACTACTCTTTATAACTCTTATTTTATCAAAGCTTACAAACTTAAAAACTTAAATTACTCTTCTTTTCTTATTTTTTTTCTTCACTATAATATTTAAACTAACTACTCTTTATAACTCTTATTTTATCAAAGCTTACAAACTTAAAAACTTAAATTACTCTTCTTTTCTTACTTTTCTTCTTCACTATAATATTTAAACTAACTACTCTTTATAACTCTTATCTTTTCAAAGCTTACAAACTTAAAAACTTAAATTACTCTTCTTTTCTTATTTTTTTTCTTCACTATAATATTTAAAACTAACTACTCTTTATAACTCTTATTTTATCAAAGCTTACAAACTTAAAAACTTAAATTACTCTTCTTTTCTTACTTTTCTTCTTCACTTTACTTTTTAAACTAACTACTCTTCTTAACTGTTATCTTTTCAAAGCTTACAAACTTAAAAACTTAAATTACTCTTCTTTTCTTACTTTTCTTCTTCACTTTACTTTTTAAACTAACTACTCTTTATAACTCTTATTTTATCAAAGCTTACAAACTTAAAAACTTAAATTACTCTTCTTTTCTTACTTTTCTTCTTCACTATAATATTTAAACTAACTACTCTTTATAACTCTTATCTTTTCAAAGCTTACAAACTTAAAAACTTAAATTACTCTTCTTTTCTTATTTTTATTCTTCAATTTACTTTTAAAACTAACTACTCTTTATAACTCTTATTTTATCAAAGCTTACAAACTTAAAAACTTAAATTACTCTTCTTTTCTTACTTTTCTTCTTCACTTTACTTTTAAAACTAACTACTCTTTATAACTCTTATTTTATCAAAGATTACAAACTTAAAAACTTAAATTACTCTTCTTTTCTTACTTTTCTTCTTCACTTTACTTTTTAAAACTGTTAACTCTTTATAACTCTTATCTTTTCAAAGCTTACAAACTTAAAAAATTAAATTACTCTTCTTTTCTTACTTTTCTTCTTCACTTTATTTTTAAAACTGTTAACTCTTTATAACTCCTATCATTTCAAAGCTTACAAACTTAAAAACTTAAATTACTCTTCTTTTCTTACTTTTCTTCTTCACTTTACTTTTAAAACTAACTACTCTTTATAACTCTTATTTTATCAAAGCTTACAAACTTAAAAACTTAAATTACTCTTCTTTTCTTACTTTTCTTCTTCACTTTACTTTTTAAAACTGTTAACTCTTTATAACTCTTATTTTATCAAAGCTTACAAACTTAAAAACTTAAATTACTCTTCTTTTCTTACTTTTCTTCTTCACTATAATTTTAAAACTGTTAACTCTTTATAACTCTTATCTTTTCAAAGCTTACAAACTTAAAAACTTAAATTACTCTTCTTTTCTTATTTTTCTTCTTCTATTTATTTTTAAAACTGTTAACTCTTTATAACTCTTATTTTATCAAAGCTTACAAACTTAAAAACTTAAATTACTCTACTTTTCTTACTTTTCTTCTTCAATTTACTTTTTAAACTAACTACTCTTTATAACTCTTATCTTTTCAAAGCTTACAAACTTAAAAACTTAAATTACTCTACTTTTCTTACTTTTCTTCTTCACTATAATTTTAAAACTGTTAACTCTTTATAACTCTTATTTTATCAAAGCTTACAAACTTAAAAACTTAAATTACTCTTCTTTTCTTACTTTTCTTCTTCAATTTACTTTTTAAACTAACTACTCTTTACAACTCTTATTTTATCAAAGCTTACAAACTTAAAAACTTAAATTACTCTTCTTTGCTTACTTTTCTTCTTCACTATAATATTTAAACTAACTACTCTTTATAACTCTTATCTTTTCAAAGCTTACAAACTTAAAAACTTAAATTACTCTTCTTTTCTTATTTTTATTCTTCACTTTATTTTTAAAACTAACTACTCTTTATAACTCTTATTTTATCAAAGCTTACAAACTTAAAAACTTAAATTACTCTTCTTTTCTTACTTTTCTTCTTCACTTTATTTTTAAAACTGTTAACTCTTTATAACTCTTATTTTATCAAAGCTTACAAACTTAAAAACTTAAATTACTCTTCTTTTCTTATTTTTTTTCTTCACTATAATATTTAAACTAACTACTCTTTATAACTCTTATCTTTTCAAAGCTTACAAACTTATAAACTTAAATTACTCTTCTTTTCTTACTTTTCTTCTTCACTTTACTTTTAAAACTAACTACTCTTTATAACTCTTATTTTATCAAAGCTTACAAACTTAAAAACTTAAATTACTCTTCTTTTCTTACTTTTCTTCTTCACTTTACTTTTTAAACTAACTACTCTTCTTAACTCTTATCTTTTCAAAGCTTACAAACTTAAAAACTTAAATTACTCTTCTTTTCTTACTTTTCTTCTTCAATTTACTTTTAAACTAACTACTCTTTATAACTCCTATCATTTCAAAGCTTACAAACTTAAAAACTTAAATTACTCTTCTTTTCTTACTTTTCTTCTTCAATTTACTTTTTAAACTAACTACTCTTTATAACTCTTATCTTTTCAAAGCTTACAAACTTAAAAACTTAAATTACTCTTCTTTTCTTACTTTTCTTCTTCACTATAATTTTAAAACTGTTAACTCTTTATAACTCTTATCTTTTCAAAGCTTACAAACTTAAAAACTTAAATTACTCTTCTTTTCTTATTTTTCTTCTTCTATTTATTTTTAAAACTGTTAACTCTTTATAACTCTTATCTTTTCAAAGCTTACAAACTTAAAAACTTAAATTACTCTTCTTTTCTTACTTTTCTTCTTCACTATAATATTTAAACTAACTACTCTTTATAACTCTTATTTTATCAAAGCTTACAAACTTAAAAACTTAAATTACTCTTCTTTTCTTATTTTTCTTCTTCACTTTACTTTTAAAACTGTTAACTCTTTATAACTCTTATTTTATCAAAGCTTACAAACTTAAAAACTTAAATTACTCTTCTTTTCTTACTTTTCTTCTTCACTATAATATTTAAACTAACTACTCTTTATAACTCTTATCTTTTCAAAGCTTACAAACTTAAAAACTTAAATTACTCTACTTTTCTTACTTTTCTTCTTCACTTTACTTTTTAAAACTGTTAACTCTTTATAACTCTTATCTTTTCAAAGCTTACAAACTTAAAAACTTAAATTACTCTTCTTTTCTTACTTTTCTTCTTCACTTTACTTTTAAAACTAACTACTCTTTATAACTCTTATCTTTTCAAAGCTTACAAACTTAAAAACTTAAATTACTCTTCTTTTCTTACTTTTCTTCTTCACTATAATATTTAAACTAACTACTCTTTATAACTCCTATCATTTCAAAGCTTACAAACTTAAAAACTTAAATTACTCTTCTTTTCTTACTTTTCTTCTTCACTTTACTTTTTAAACTAACTACTCTTTATAACTCTTATTTTATTAAAGCTTACAAACTTAAAAACTTAAATTACTCTTCTTTTCTTACTTTTCTTCTTCACTTTATTTTTAAAACTGTTAACTCTTTATAACTCTTATTTTATCAAAGCATACAAACTTAAAAACTTAAATTACTCTTCTTTTCTTACTTTTCTTCTTCACTTTACTTTTTAAACTAACTACTCTTTATAACTCTTATCTTTTCAAAGCTTACAAACTTAAAAACTTAAATTACTCTTCTTTTCTTACTTTTCTTCTTCAATTTACTTTTTAAACTAACTACTCTTTATAACTCCTATCATTTCAAAGCTTACAAACTTAAAAACTTAAATTACTCTTCTTTTCTTACTTTTCTTCTTCACTTTACCTTTTTAAAATTAAAACTTACTCAATCTAATAAAAGCTTACAAACTTAAAAACTTAAATTACTCTTCTTTTCTTACTTTTCTTCTTCACTATAATATTTAAACTAACTACTCTTTATAACTCTTATCTTTTCAAAGCTTACAAACTTATAAACTTAAATTACTCTTCTTTTCTTACTTTTCTTCTTCACTTTACTTTTAAAACTAACTACTCTTTATAACTCTTATTTTATCAAAGCTTACAAACTTAAAAACTTAAATTACTCTTCTTTTCTTATTTTTTTTCTTCACTATAATATTTAAACTAACTACTCTTTATAACTCTTATCTTTTCAAAGCTTACAAACTTATAAACTTAAAATACTCTTCTTTTCTTACTTTTCTTCTTCACTTTACTTTTAAAACTAACTACTCTTTATAACTCTTATTTTATCAAAGCTTACAAACTTAAAAACTTAAATTACTCTTCTTTTCTTACTTTTCTTCTTCACTATAATTTTAAAACTAACTACTCTTTATAACTCTTATCTTTTCAAAG